>JACCGJ010021478.1:0-12742 GCA_013407085.1 Atriophallophorus winterbourni | reverse complement strand
AGTCTAAGGATGTCGTTTTGTAGTGAGGACACCACGCCTAAACACAATATTCGAGATGCGGTCGAACTAATGCTTTGTAAAGTGGCAGGAATACATCGGGTATTCTGTCGATAGCACTGATTTCAGCCGAAAAATTACCTTTCGTACACGCTGAGCTGCACTGTCACATTGGTCCTCCCATTTAAAGTCAACCCTAACCAGTACTCCTAAATCCTCAACACACTCTGCGGCGTCAACACTGAGGGAATTTCTTGACACCTGGACCTAAATCTCATCACCCAGTGCTGATAAGATTTCGCTCTTATTAAGGTTCAGTGGGAGGTCCTGCTGGTATGTCCATTTTATAACGCGCTAAAGGTCTTGCATTGAGGTATCTTCATCCGTTGATCCGAAGAACTTCACATCAACCGCGAAAATGAAGCATGGACACTTCAAGGCAGACGACAGGTCATCAATGAAAATTAGGAATAGAAGAGTACCGAGTACCAAACCGTGAGGAACCGAATTGATCACGTCGGTTTGGTTAGACAACGTGGGTTTAACTCTAACTCTGAATGTCCTACCTATAAGGAATGCTTTTATCCAAGCAAGTAGACTACCCCGAATGTCTTTTGCTGTTGACTTGATCTCTAGAAGGCAGTGACTAACAGAATCAAAAGCCTTGCTAAAATCTTAGTAGAGGGCTTCTACTGTCTTTCCTCTTAGTATTTAGTATTAGCATTAGTATTAGCATTTTAGTTGCAGTATCGAGAAAACTAAGAAGGTTAGTCAGTCAGAATCTACCCTTAAGAAATCCGTGTTAATTTACACTCCGTAGAGAATGCAGACTAAGATGCTTACAGATTTTTTACGCAATAGTTTTTCTAGTATTTTGAGACGATGCTAGTCAGGCGGAGATTTCCTTAGTTCCCGCAGGGTTGATTTTGCAATCCACCCCCTTGTGTAGTTGGCAACGACTACGTAACGGCTTTCCTAAACCACTTACTGGGAACCAATCCCAGTTGGGCAAAGCATGAAATTAACGAGCTTTCAAACGTTCGGTGAAGAACTGAGGCAAGATTTATAAGCATAATTGAGTGAATGCCATCCGATCCCTCAGATTTGTTGATGCGGAAATGGATGAGTGCGTCATACACCTCAACATCATTGAAGTACAACTCATCTAATACATGAGCACAGGGGTCCATGCTAGCATACCCGATGATGCATTTGAAGAAATATATCATCGTTAAACGCTACTAAAAACCCTGAGAAGGCAGTCGCCTTAGACAGGTCTGTGTCAGCTACTTTTCCGTCCTCCAGATTCACATCTGCTGTGTTCTCCCTGGTTTTGCGTTTGGACTGTGCGTAGGTATCAAACCTTTTTGGATTGGATTTACCATCCTCAACTGAGGATAACTCCAAATCCTGTTTGAGCAAACGCTGTATTGTAACACAAGCATAACAAGCGGATTTGTAGCAGGCCCGAAATCCGGAAGTGATGGATACCTTTTATTGCCGCCTTAGGCGATCCCGTTTACGGGTAAACCTACGAACTCGAGAAGTCTACCAGGGCGGCCTTTGATGCCTTCTCACGCACTGCAGCGTAGCGTGCTTGTCTTGTAATTCATTGAGATACTTACAAATTCTATCTCATTTATCACTTATATTGGAACCACTAAAAAACCGAAGGAAAGATTTTGAAGTCTGCAAGAGTAAACCCCAATATACAAGCCTAAAATTGCGTCTAGGACCAGAGCAAGGTTTGTGAAAACGAAATATCGCTTTGAAGCTTATCATTACGTGATCGCTTTTGCCTAGAAGTGGTAGGTACTTTTAATACCTAATGGCTTTTGCTGGGACGTCAATACCAATTCAAGAGTGGATGGAGTGCATCCATGACGAAACATTGTAGTTTCCCTAACATGCTGGTGCATCGCATGATTAAAGAGCCATTTGAGAAATGTTTCGGATAGCTCGGTGACTAAAATTGTAGAGACAGGCCAATCTATGTCTGAGAGGTTGAAATCACCCAAGATAAATACGCTGGAAGCTGAGCGAAACAAACAGTTGAGTGTCCCAATAAGCTGTGTAATCTCCTGTTGGGCTGCACAATGTGTGACGTAGACACAAGCAATTGCGAAGGGTGACTTGTAGCAAGTCAGGATACGCGTAACTTCTTGGACGTTTCCACTGGCTAGAGATATACCTGTACCCATACTGTGCAAACCATACACCAAGAGGAGTGCAACTCCACTACCTCTCTGATCGCCCGGTCTATCACATCTTATGATGAGATACTGCTCGCTTATATTTATCAATCGCAGACAGCGATGTATCAGAGAGCGCAATAACCTTAGGGTTTAACTCAGCTACACGGAGAGAAGGTTCAGATAATTTATTCCTTATGCTGCATACATTCGAGTACAATACTTAAGCAATGGTTATTTGTGCTTCTGAAACTAATCTGTTTGGCCATGATTCGAAGCACCTGAGAGAGATGCACGTTTTTTGGGCTTGCTACGTAGAGCGGAAGCATCAGTATTTAAGTAGCACCCACCGTCTCTGTAAATGTCAAACACGACGTGGTTCACTTCATTTATACTGATGGTCTACCCGTTTCTGCACCTCCACACGGTTTAGCTCATTAAAAAATGCAATATCAAAGGCCGAATTAAAACACATGCTTTAACTCGGTATAACTCGCCCTTTAAATAAATGCTGGTCATCACCTCTTCATCTTGCACAGAAGAAATCTACATTTAATGGAGTCCAGGTGGTCATTATCGTGCTAAGGACGCGAAAACTATCCTAGAACGCTACGCCATCTCACATTTCAGATCAGTTGGCACATGACTGTAAATGGCTGATAAGCTAATCGAGCGTCCAGAATTTCTGTCGGTTGAAGACTTCTAATAAGCGACTACAACTGCCAAAGTTCCTTCTTTGTTCTATGGTATCCTTGTCGTTTGCAATGATAGGTCAGGTGTTATCCGGACCGTAATTTCGCATCCATGATTCTTCCTATACTCGTTGTGGTAAAACAATTTCTTCCGAAATCGACCTTCGCGTGCTTATCACCATATTTCTATTGCCGAGTGAGACGTCAAGAATACTGCATGAACTTTGGGCTACGTAATGCAGAACAGATATTTCAACGTGTTATGGATCATGTCGTGAGAGGTCTTGATTTTGATTGTGTCTACATTTATAACGTTCTAATTCCTCGTTTTTTCCCAAAAGAACATAAACGGCATCTCTCTCTTCTCTTTGCACGTCATTTTGATGTTATTCTTACCATCAACCTCACAAAATGTCTTTTTGGTGTTAATTCTTTCGAGTTTCTTGTGCATCACATCGATGTACATACTAGCACCACTCTTGCTTCTAGAGTCACTAAAATTGAGGTTTCCTTACCCAAATTCGTTAAACAGATGCAACGTTCTCTCAGTATGATTAACCATTACCGTCGTTTTCTGACTCATTGTTCATATGTGCTCAATCAATTAACCAGCCAATTGCGTTGATAAAAAAAGACATCTTTCGACTACGAAGAAATTGCTGCATTGGAATCTGCAAACACGAAATTACGAATGCAATAACCTCACTCATCTGAACACTGCTACATCTACAGGTTTTTATTTAACTGCCGATGCATTTAACTGTGTGGCTGAGGCTGTCCTGCAACAACTTGTACATAATGAATTACAAACCGTATTTCGCTCTCCGATGGTTTCACTTGTCCAATCCAGGTTCAGTGCTTTTGGCTCAGAACTCCTCTCATATAACTCGTTATCTGGCACTTTCGACATCTCTTAGGAGGCCGTAATTTCACATTATTCTGCATAGTAATTAGGGAGAGTACTCAGGAAATTACTCATACCAGTGGCGGATACGAGTTTTTTTGGAAGGTTGTTCCAGTTATTCACAAACGTAACGCAGAGGTTGTTTCCATGGAATCTAGCCTACATCGCTTTTTAGCAAGTAAAAATGAGCGACCGCAGGTGCCCAGCTCGGGAGTTATGGTGAAGAAGTCGTTTATTAGCACGCCACTTACCCATTCAGGATCTTGAAGGTTTCAAATGAGTCACCCGTTGAACAACGACACCTAAGGGAGAAAAACAATTAGAGACTCCAGACATGCATCCTAAGTTTTCAAACATGCGAGTTGAGAGACGCACTTCGCTATCCGTTTTGACGATGTCCTTCCTGCAGTAATGAAACTGTGCCTTGATACATAATTTAAGATGAGGCCAAAATAAAACCTGGTAGAGTAGCAGGAATCTATAAGGTTTTCTGTAAAGTAGGACCTATAACTCAGCCGAAATATTATCCAGGGTGCACGCCTAGCTGCAGAAGCATACTGTTTACTTCATTGTTTATTTTATTTTATTTCTAATAATAATTTGTCATTGTTTTGATAAAATGCATGCATGTAAATATCTACACTATTTGAATATATTATTCACGTCGTTCACGCGTTCCGTTTTGGGACAAGTCTATCGTATGTGATTGCTTTGCATTCGTATACGGCAGTGGTTCAGAATATTTTTAGTGGTACCGAACCCTACATGTTCCAAACATGCATTCATTGAACCTTTCGTAGTTTGAAAAATAAAATGATTATTGTTCCAATTAAAAAAAATGTATATAACTATATACTGTATAAGTGCACAAACTGTCTGATGCATCATTTGCGCACAAAACCACTGTGATGAAAGAAGAAGAAAAAACAACACAACATGAATTTCGCACAGAAACAAACACGAAATAAATATTTACCGCAAATCAATGTGACAGTCGTTCTTGCCTCACATCGACAATTTCAGGAATGCGCGGCTTTGTCTTGGGAAGTGCCACTCTCATATCGTTTTCGCAACAAAGTTGGTTCCTTTTCTTCGTTTTTATGTTTACCATCATGGAAAAGGACTGCTCGTAAAAATATGTTGTAACAAACGGTATGAGAATCTCGAGGGGCTTTCTTAGCAATAAGAGGGTACGCAACGACTTGGTGACACCAAAACGTTGAGAGCTTTGTTGTTCTGAAGGGTTGCTGTTGAATCTGGCTCTTCTGCAGTTCAATGATTTCGTCCAGGTATTCATCATTGACATCTGCTGTGGCAACACTAAACGTGAAAGGCTGTCTCACCCATGCTGGATATGCGTTTCTGGTGGGGTAGTATACGTCGAGAGACTTTGTGAGCTCATCCAAGTGCATTGCAATTGCTTTCTTCAGTGCCCTGGGTACAGAAATGTCTCTAATATCGGAGGCTGTTTTGAAAAGACCTCAGATTTTCTTCCGCTTCGATGATGTCGGCTCCACCGCCCTGCATCTGTTGATTGTGGTTATTGAGAGCATCAAAGATATCGGCCATGTACGCCAAAATGAGAATGAACTCAGAATTTTCGAAGTAATCTGCATGACAATGTTGGTGCTCTCGCAAAAACAAAGCTAATTCCACACGCATGGCAAAAACCCGATTCAGCACCTTACCTCGAGATAACCAGCGAACGTTTAATTGGTACAGAAGTGCTTCAAATTCAGGGCTCATTTCATTACACAGCTCTTCGAAGATGCGGTGCTTCTGAGCACTGTTTCGCACGTAGTTCACACATTCCACTACAATTGTTAATACTTCTGCGATTTTAGGAGGCAAGGTTCTTGTTGTCAATGCATGCCTATACAGAACACAGTGCGTAACAATGATGTGTAGAGCATCGGCTTTTACCAGCAAACTGAACCCAGATTTTTGTCCGAGCATGACTGGAGCTCGGCCCGAACAAACTGCAGAAACCATTTCGCACGAAAGATCCTTGTCTCTGAAGAAGTCATCCACAAGTTTCTTTACTTCGGCTGCTTTAGTTATTGTTGTGAGAGGCCTACAAAATAAGAAGTCTTCTTATATCATGTAGTTTTTCACATAGCGCACAAACACAGAAAGCTGGCTTAGACTGGAAATATCGATGCTCTCGTCGAGTTAGAGGCTGAATTTTGCAGGGCTTGAAATCAGATCTGTAACTACTTGTGCTAGAAGATCTCTGCTCATGTCATCTATTCTGCTGCTGATAGTGTCATTTGAAAGAGTAATTTGGGACAACTTATTTTCAGCAGCTCTACCCAGCATAATATTCGTCATCGTCAACGCAGCTGGGTTTACGAGTGTTTCACCAATGGTGTGTGGTTTGCACTGCTTCGCAATCAGGTACGCAACTTCGTATGATGCTGTTAAGACCGGTTGGTCGATGGGTACAAAGCCGAAAACAGGCAGAGTAGCCTCTTTATCGAATCTGGCTCTCTTCACCTTGAATTCAGCCATCTTTGTGTTTTTGTATTGTCCTTCTCCATGCAAGCTTAGGAAGAGTTCCCTTTGTTTTGCCGGTGACAGATTAGAATTACTGAAATTGGCATTGCAAATCATACATTGAGGACGCTGACTCCCATCACTTTCCGTTATACACGTGAATCCATACTGAACGCAATCGTCAGACCACTTCCTTTTTTGCTCGACATATTTAGTATCAATGGTTTGAAGAATCAAAAGGGAAATCACAAATCACGTACGACTAGGACAGTCACAAGTCGACTACTGATTGACCCGAGCTGCATGCAGCCGTCAGCACAGATATCAAGGCCAAGCGATGTGGCGTGATCAGCTGCAACTAATAATAGTTAGGCAGAGCCTGACGTCACGTCGGCGTGAATATCACAGTTTGCTCACGCGCGCAAACTTTTTCCAATCGTTAACTATTCTACGGTTGTGCTTTCATTGCAAAGATCGCGTTCAGCTACGCATTTCGATAACTGTTTCTGTATTCTACCTTGTGTGGTTAACGAGCTATAGTGAATTAATTGCAAAATGACGAAATCACGAGTTCCGAAGCAACCACATCGACCTGCCGACCAAACGCCCACCACTCAGCCGAACGACCCACTTCAGGCTACCAATCACGAGATCCAACATACAGACAATAAAATCGATCGATCAATATGTGACAGCGACATGTAACCAAGTTGACCTCATTGACAAGTGCATGGACCCGGCGAACGCAACAATGATCACGGCCGGCCCAGCTGATAGGACGAATCTCGACACGAAGAATTTTCCCGAAGTCACGTGCAAATCATGTGAAAAACCGGTGAGTCACATGGCGCGTAAAGTAATAACGTGTTTTCTGGATGGACCGAAACCTTTGAAGATTACTTTCTTCACCAGCGCTATGGCCGGAATAGTAAGGTCGGAATGAAAAATAGGAAAACGAACACTACCCAATTGACCGCTTTGCTGTCGATGAAAGGTGTCAAACGGTTTAGATTCAAAGAAGAGTTTCGTGGGCGCTGTGTCTGTCTCTCAAGGGACGTTGTGAAATCAGTGTAGTCTTCGCTTTTAAATCGCAGAAACAGCGGAGGAAATATGCTGCATCATATCCGAACGCCAGCGTCAAATACTAGGTTAGTATATCTGACGCTTAATAAAAAACATATGGCACCAATGTTCGAACACTTCTAAAGATAGTACATCCTATGATCTAAACAGCCACGTCTCACATACATAATAAGTACATGCTGGAGTGGTGCTTAACAAACACGTATGATTTAAGGCTGATCAGAGAACTGCGCCAATGTGTAAATTCCGACGGCAAAAACGCATTACGCGCGTGATTAACCCTGTAATGCATTTAGTGTTTTGCCCGAGCAATGGGTCGCATACTTGAACTAAGGTATTCGAAGCCTGAAAAATACTCGATCGGACAGACTTAGACATTCAGTTGCTGAACGCCAGGTATAAGGGTTATAATCGCTTGTTTTTACTTCGTTTATCTAGAAGCCGAATTTGAAGCAGAGCTAGCAATGCTGTCTAAAAACCTGTGCATCATTTAAGTGTTTTCTAGAAGACATGCATCAGCTGCGTTGGGCGGATTAGATATTCATGAATCCGTTGGAACTTTAACCTCGTGATAATACTTTAACGCCAGATTCACAATCCAGACTATTACTTCGTTTAACAGAAATTGGTATGACGGACTGTCTTGTTTGACTCTTGTGTGTAAATGTATATGCTAGGATCTTTACTTCAGACGCTAACCCGAATTCTCATAGAGTGGTAATAGGCAGTAAATAGCCTAACAAGATTCAATGGGACCCGAGTTGAAATAATGAATGAACAGTCACGGTCTACAGAGTAGGAATCAGCACCAGAACTCAGAAAATTTCATGGTATAAAAAGTAGTAAGCTTAACATTAACCATAGGATGACAGGTATATGAAGTAAAATTACAAAATTTTTAAAAATTCAATATGGACAGTCACATACCGAATGGTTCGTCACACATTCAACTAGTTTAAAAGCAAAAAAGGCTACAGATGCCGAGCGTGTGATTTCAGGCAAACATTTTCAATTTAAACAAATTCATACCCAGAAAAAATTTCGACGAATCGAGAATGCGGAATGCCTAAAGACTTTGAATGTTTTCGTGTTCGATAGAGGCTATTGGGCTTTAGCAAGTGTTTAAGATGATGTTTCTCAGTATGCAAGATTTTGAATGCCAACAGGAGGTCACTCCGTATCCGTCGTTGGGTAAAATCGTATAGATTTAGTTTTACCATTCGCTCTTTGAAAGGCGAATTTCTGTAACGGGAGAACAACTTTGTCGCACGATGATAAATACTGTCAAGTAGTTCGATATTATTCCTCAACCATGGTGCCCAGGCTTGGATGGAATATTCCATAACAGGACGTACATACGTATTAATTAACCTATGTAAAGTTTCGGGCATGAAAATCCTGAATATCCTTTTTAGAAGACTCAAGATACGGCATGCGTTATTGTACACTGTCCGGCAATGATGTCCAGGCTTAGAGTTAAACTACACCCAGATAGAGAGATGTCTTCCTGCGGTGGTCCAGACGAGATCCTGCGTGCTAAGCTGATACGTGTGGTGCAGGGATTTTTCAAGTAACTGAAGTTCATATTTAGCAGGGTTAAATGGTAACTCATTTGGCTGGGACCAACGAAATACGGTGCACAGATCACGTTGTAATGCCATACAGTCATTAACAGACCCGACACCTTTTGATATTTTAATATTATCCGCAAACATCCAATATCCTCTACTATAACGTTCATGCACACCAAGAATAGAAGAGGTCCAAGCCCCGAACCTTGAGTAACTCCAATTGTGACGTCTATTTTTCTATAGAAGAATAGAGATAAACAGCAACAATCTGTTTAAAAACCGTGTAGTCCTGCGGTCAAAATATTTTTGTTATCAAAATGTTCTCTTATGCCCCAGTCACAATGCGTTCCATAAATTTAGAGATCACTGGAAGTAGTGTTACCGGTCTATAGTTTGCTGTGTCTAAGCGGCTACCACCTTTATAAATAGGAGTTATCATCCCTGCTTTCCATTGCGGTGGTATTTTTCCTTCATGTAGGCTGAGATCGAAAAAGCGCGTGAGAGGAGCAGTCAAAGTAATGCGACACGGGGGGTAATTTTGTCTGTGCCAGAGGACATCTTTTCGTTTAGTTGACAAAGTTCCCGCTCAACTATGTATTCGTTGATAGTTATTTCACTCAGTAATTCCAAATGTGCCAAATTTGGTAAAACTTGATATGGGATACAACGTTTAGGATTGAAGACAAGTGAATTAGACGTTGCTAAAGCATCGGCGGTATCTTGGGTAGAGTGAGTCAATCAATTAGGGATTTGTACAGAGAATACATCTGGTTTGATTCTTGATCGCTCATTCACCACCTTGTAGAGAAGCGTAGGATTCTTCTTCATTCTCTTCAGCAAGTTCCATTGGAACTGCATTCGATCGTCTCTTACAAGAACCGATTCCTAGTTGCTTCAGTACCAAAATTCTTATGAGTTACCCAAGACTCTTTCTTTGCAGCTAACCATTTGTTAGTTCTACTCCGGATAACAAACTGGTAGTTGTGATTGCATTTGTGTGGTATAAAAATAGAGTTTTGGTCAATCTTCGAAATCAGATAATTTAGAACTGTATTGTATTATAAGCCCGAATTCATGAAATCAAACTCATGAGTGTGTGCATTCTGGAGACTGATATTTAAGGATTTAAATTGTATTTTCCTGAGGAATTTTGCTAGTTTTCTCTTTCGTTTCGCACTACAAACATAATCAAAGACGAGCACTGCATGGCGACTCTTTCCCAGTGGTGCCGGTTATTGAATATCCTCTACCGCGGTTGCTTCATTCGTTAAGATATGGGTTAATGGTTGACGGATGGCAGAGACCCGGTCTGCGAGTTGGCTGATGAACGTGGTTGTGCAGTGAAGCAATTTCAATAACCTCCTTGAATTTATGTTTAACCTAATGCAGTGAGTGTTCACTTCTTGAAAACAGATGCGGGAGATTTAAATCGCCCCTGATCAGCAATTGAGTAGTCTGGTAGCTTGTGATGTATTACAAAGTTTCGATTAGTTTATCATTGAAAGAGCTTTCAGATGATGATGAGCGGTAAATGATTCCGATCGTACATCCGTCTCTATTCACTAGATTTACTGAACACCACATCGTATTAAAAAAGCTGAGGTCCGGATGATCCATTACGTTCCTCTGCGCTAAACTTTCATGACAGTCGACAGCAACTTCACCGCCGGATCTTAAGCGATTGCGACAAAGTAGTGACATTTTCTGATTTGAGAGCTCAGTGTCAATCATAGTGGAACTGGAACCAAGTCTCTGCAACTGCAGCCAAATCAGGTGAAAGTCTGTCACAAAGCTCGCATAGTTCAGCTAATTTGTTTGTTAAACAATGAGCATTTGTTGAAACATGCGATCGTCGTTGTCGATAACGTGCACTGTGTCGTCAGAATCATGCTGAAGGTGAAAATTATGTCTACACATCCAATCACAGGACAAAACCCATCTTGGTTTGGTGTAGTGCCGAGCTCTATTTTGGCGAAAAACCGATTTACCTCAGCGTTGCAAAACGTTTAAAGCGACCGTATCGATAAAACGTATTCCGTGGTATTTGGTTAAGATTTATCTCCATGTTCAGGTTAAGGTAGGATTATAGACATACACAAGTCTAATGAAAAATCTCCCGTCTTCCAAATAGAGCAAATGAGTTAGTTTTGTGGTGTACATAATGCGTCAACATATGGTTCAATGATTTCATCGGAACTTCCATAAACACCTGGTGATCTAACGTTCTTCATTTGTTGCAATACACTTGAAATCAAGCGAAATTGTTTTCGAAAGTCTCCAATGCTAACTGCACCTTCCATTTAGGATTCAGTTTTCACAAAGCGTAGCTCACAATTCTTAGGGTAGATCGTGTAGCAGCTCTACTACGAAGGAGATTATCAGAAGATTAATACACTTGGGCATCTCTTTCTTGTACATAGAGCTTAATGATGTTCTGAGAGATCCCATCTGTCTGGTGGCAAGAAACGGTGCATGATATTTTTAATGCCGCTGTCTGAGTAGCAACTTTCGATATGAACCACAGATGTTCAACTAGGACATCATTACTATCAAACTGCTAGCAATGCCGGCTATGAGTTTTTTCGTTGGTCCGGGTTACCTAAAACTGCCAAGTTTAAAAGCGTCCTATGATTTTTTCTTTAGCAGTGTAGCAGGTGAAATCAAAGCTTTGCGCAAACAGAAGTGTGATCAGTGCCTGCTCCGTTTCTTGATTCTACCCCATGATAGAAACTGCAGTCCAACACTGAGATTGCATATTAGGATGTAATCGATCTGATTCGCCTTTCTACCAGGATTCGAGTAACATGTTACTAAGTGTTTCCTAGAGTGCTGGGATTAAGTGATACAAACATAAATGTAATTGTAGGTCTTAACCTCAGTTGATCAATCACCGTTCTCTCAGCACTGCCCTAGGCCAAATCTTCCCAAACTTTGGTTCGTTGAAGCCACAGTTGATCCTGGCTGTCACAAACATCATGTTATTTCCAATTAATCTTTCGACGACGGAGTGAACCTGATTTTGAATATCGTCTTTTGTATTTTGGTTGGCAGATAAAGTTGAGTCATACAGTGAAACGATAGTGATATTCAAAGAATGCCTCTCGCTTGCCTGGCATGATTACTGAGCTATTACTACATTGTGTTGGCCTAACCAATCTTCAGGTCCATTATAAAAATCATTGTGTAAAATTGACCGCGAGGAAAATAATCGTGTCGGATCCGTGCCCAGCTAAGTAAACCTCAGAATGACCAGCAACTTCTGCCCAGTAGTCTAGTAAACAACGCATCTTAATGGCTTGAATATTCATATCCAACACTGTCCTTACATTCGAACATCCCACAAAAAATGCTAACGTATATTTATAACCCCAGCTTGATTGCTTTTCGCCCAAGCCACCTCTAAAGGCAAGCAAGCGTCGCGCTTGCAGTACGCCTTAACAGAAAACGGAGAGATATTTTTAGACATCTTGAATTTTGATTGGAACGGTACACAATTACCTACGATTTTTTGTAACAATTTACTGTCTACACGTATCTAGGTAGTGCGGTTTGTTAGGTAGTCAATTTCCACATTCAACAACTTTATGATTTTTAGCTTCTGCAGGAGCAACCTATGGTTAACTCCATCAAATGATGTGGAGATAACGAGGTAAAAAGAATGCATTGCCTGCCTTTATCTACCGCTTGTGTCTAATCATCCAGTTTTATCAGTAAATAAGTTAGGATAATTTTGTTAAATCCGTGCTGTTTCCTCCAAAGTTTGTCATTAGATAGTCAACAATGAGGCGCTTAAGTAGCATGGAACTC
>JACCGJ010021477.1:0-15576 GCA_013407085.1 Atriophallophorus winterbourni | reverse complement strand
CAGTGTTGTACAGCTTCGCTGTGATTACAGGCAGTACATTATACACTAGTTGCTTGAACTGGTTTTCAGATCTTGCGCAATAACCTTTTCCAGGAGCCCATTCATCAATTTATCGATTTTTATTGAGAGCGCGAATCCTTATGTTAGGCGTAGTGGTCTTCGCTTTTCAGGCCTTGGAGCATGGCCACGGGTTCTTGAGCGTGCCATGAGTGAGAAAAACCTCTTCACAATAGGCTCCCAGTAATATGCAACGAGTTAGTAGCAAGTCGTAGCGCACACACCGAATGCTGAGCGACATGAAGTTTAGGCGTTCAACTCTTTCCACTTAAGGAATTGATTTCAATTCTTGTACTCTTTTCGTCGCCCGCTGTTGAACATTTTTCCAGCTGGTCAAGTTCTCCCATAATTTTTAGATAGGTTGCTGGCAACCCATATTCTAAAACCGGTCTGAGGTACGTGGAATAAAGAATGCGAAACATTTGTGGTTAATCGCCGAGAACGACCGACCAATATCCTGCCATTCGCGGTTTGCGACAGAAGCTCTTCTGTTTGCAATCCTTTTGTATTTAAGCCACCATAATACAATTGTACCCTGGTCACGTTCAATATCAACCCATTTTTAATTGATGGTTCCAGTGGAAGTACGCACCTTCAGGCGTGCTTGGCCCAAAACGTTATACTGCGCATTTCTTTCGGTTTAAGAACAGCCGCAATTTTGCCGTCAAATCAGGTAAATTGTCCAATTCTGTCTGGAAACATTACACTCAGAATATGAATTTACTTTACCCAAAACTTTCTGATAATCGGCAAAATGTAGACAATCTAGATTTAATAATAATGTATATTCTTGGATAAACCAAGTCATGCAATGCATGATCATTTGTTTTTATCAACAAATACATAAAATAAAACAGTGATTTTGCATTCTTTTTACGTTAGCAAACGATAAAGAACAACCATACACACAGTAGCTTGCATAAAACATAAGAAAATGGATAGCTTAGCAAAAAATAATTAGTAAGACTCGATGTTTTCAAAATAACAGTAAATGCGTAAAATATAAAAAACGGATTAATTACAGTTTGAGTGGGTCCGAATCGCACTGTATATTCATGAATAATGTTCAGCATGTAAGTTAAAACAGGGATGAGCGTATTGGGAATTTAATTCATCGAATCGAGGAAACGAAACTGGTATCATCGTTTCAAGAATTACAAGTGTATTATTTGAATTTAAATAATTCTGGTAAGAACATTATTAAGAAAAATGTTAAATGGCTATTAAAGTATAAAGACAGCAATATAAAAGCCTCTATTGCCATTAATTATACATATCATCGGAAGATTTATTAATAATATATATATCTTGGCTAATTTATTCGGCGTTCAAAATAAGTTAAGCTGCATATTGTAATCAGTAAATCATGAGCTCAGTCATATTTTATTAGTAACAAATTCACATAAACGAGAATATTTAGAAATAATGAAATGATTTCGTACCCGGTTGTGAATTATCGGTATAGATATTTTCTTTTTATGGCGAAGATTATATACTTCAGAATACTAAAAATCTATTTTGAAATCGATTTCGATGTTATATTATATCAATATTCTATCGAAAATTACACGATTATATTTTATTCTACGAAACAATATTGATTCCAATCCTAGGATCACACATCTTTTCTTATATGTATATTTATCCGAACTCGAGGTATTGGATCGTATGAAAGATTGTTGGATGCCTTAAAAAGCATTACTATCAGTCCTATTTATGTTGCTCGATATAATATTGCAGTAATCCGATAAAGGTGGTGCATGTAATTCGAGAAGCTCTAGATTGCATCAGGGTTGAAAGATGAATCTACGAATTAAACCTATATTCATTTTTGTTTATGATATCAAGTAGCAAATTTGTTAATGAAATGAAAGTGATCCACAATATCGATAACCTAAATCACGTACAGACTGTGGTGGATGAAGTGGTATATTATTCAACATGATCGAATCGTTCGGAAAGATATATTTGAAATCAATGAAAGTAGATTTATTGGTGGAAGACTCAAGACCGTTTCGAATATTCCATTGAAGTAAAGCACGCAGGTCTTGGTTCAATTTCGATATAAAGTCGCCAGTCTGGTTAGGTGAAAAGACTATGGCGAATTTTTGATCTTCTGCAAACAAAAGATCTTACAATGTGTTATTGCAGATAGTATATCGTTAATAAATATCAAGATAAGTGATTGGCCTAAAACGTTTTCTTCATATCAACAGAGAAGATGCAAACGGTGAGAAAAGATTTGAACCACGAAATTAGGTTTCCAGTAATACCAAGAGCAGATAATTTTGTGTGGAATAGATTATGTGGGACCCTGCCAAAGGCTTTAGTAATTTCAATCAATACAACAACGACTCCTAGGCCTGAATCTAGTGATTGTGTCACGTAACTAAGAAATTTTAGTTGACAAGTGAGGCGAGATTTTCTATTAAAAAACCCGTGCTGGTTTGATATAAAATAGTTTGTTGTCTGGTATGCCGGGGTGGCTTGCCTGAAAAGCTTTTCAAATATTCTTGATAGAAATGATATGTGAAAAATAGTCGTTATTTGGTATTCTACCCTAACTTTCAGATCAGCAGCAAAAGTAGACAATTCAGAATTAATCAGTCGGGGAGGTCTTCGACGTATACTTTAAAAGTTGCGGGGCCGAGAACTGACCCCTGCAGAACCCCAGAAGTTGGACATCTAGTCGCTGACTTAACTCCCTTAACCTCGACCTGTGTATAACGGTCAGTAAGGAAGTCTGTAATCCTATTTATAATAGTTCCCTTTACACCAAGTGCAAGGAGCTTGAGTAATAGACGTCTTACTGCAGTTAATGAAGGCAGTGACTACTGGATGGCCCAGATGAAGTTCAGCACACCAGTGATCGCGAACAGTGAAGAGATTGGATGTACATGATCACCTTTGCGTAAAACCATGCTGGGCAAATGTAAACTGGCGGTTGTAAAGAGAAAATCTTTTATCTGATTTTCAGCAGTCGTTTTAGAGTCTTCTCAGATATCGAAGTGAGGGTAACCGGTCAGTAGTTTCTCGGATCACTGGTTTCACTGCCCATATAAATTGGTTTGAAAATGCCGTACTTCCAATCTTGAGGTAACCTACAACATCTCAAGGATAAACTAAAGAATAGCGCCAGTCATTTTTGTATGATACCCGCCAATACATTTAAATAAATTGGTGTAATCCATCTGGACCAAGTGATGAGTGTACATCGAGTCGTTCAAGTAAATACTGCATTATCTCTGGCGAGATCGAGATATCCGGCATTTCGGCGCTGTTCTCATGATGAGACGGAATTGGAAACCTCTCCACTGTGTAAATCGAAATGTACTGTGCAGCAGGAAGAACTGCTTTACCTTCATCTTCATGGTAAGTCGAACTTCTCATAGATATCATGCAAGGTACTCGTTGAGAAGCTTTAGTTCTAAGTCTAATGTACGCAAATAAGCGTTTCGGTACCGAATTGGCTTCCTCCAAAAAACGAGTTTCATAATTCTGCCTTATTTCTATTGTAGGTATTTCACTTGTTGCGGATAACTTTGTGGGTTTTATCGTCATCGGTGCATCCACTGGAAGAGAACTTCCACCATAACCGCTTTCTTTCTTTCAGTAATTAACGAATAATGCAATCAAACCATTGCTGACCCTTAGCGGGGGGATCTTCCAGTCGTCGATGTGGCTTGATTTTCAGGCGATCTAATTCAACAAAAATGTCCAACCAACAGGTATTAACATTCGTAGATGAAGGAAGTGAGGAGTTAATGAAGTCTACAGACGTGATTAAACATTGTGACTAAATTCCAGTAGTTTTTCCGGTCATTCATTCTCAGAAGAAGACCCCTATTTTAACTAACAAAATAGATCCGTGATCACTGCAACCAGTATGTGTGTCGATCGATAGATTCGTAAAATCGATAAATCTGGGTTCGACCAGCAAATCCAACATTGAAGGAACCTGTCCGACACATATCCTCGTGGGATCGTTTACATTTTGCACCAAATTCAGTTTCAAAATCTTATCTAGGAATTCAAGTTGGAACGGTTAGCCCTTCAAAACTAAATCCGCACAGTTTATATCGGGAAAAGCATAATCTATTCATCGCAAAATTATCTGCTGCTGTTATTGCTGGAAGCCTACTTTCGTGGTTCAAATTCTGTAGCCAGTGATACCATGCCGTTTCATTTGAGAACATAACTCAGGATCGTATGCAATATGTGAGCAGTAAACGACCTCAAGTGATGCAGCCTCAAAGGTAGACTTTGCCTTAAAGATGCTTCCGGCATTAACAGCATAATGTGAAAAACTTTCTAATACTTCCACATCATTAAAGTATACATCAACGACTAAGTTCAGCCCTCACATGTAGAAAAGCTGAGGTGCTGTTGCCCACTTACAAGGCAATAGTAAGGCCACATTTAGAATACTGTATCCAGGATTGAAAGCCGTATTACCAAAAGGATATCATGCAGCTAGCAAAGATACATAAGCTGGCCACTCGCATGATAGAGGGGTTAGCATACACCAATAATGAAAGTCTTCTATAAGCATTGGGACTTTTCTTGCTTAGGAGAAGGCAACTTAGAAGGATCTTAAAGAGACCTTATAGGTTGTCAAAGGATTAAGTTGTCTGGAATTCGATGACTTTTTCGGTTCTATACTTTGGTTGGTAAACGAGGGCACACTCTTTATCTGAGTAAACAGCACACCTGGCTGGAATTTAGAACGCACTTTCTTAGCATCCTTATAGTGGACGAGTGAAACACACTTTCTGTAGAACTAATCTAGGCAACTTCAGTAATTGCGTGTAAAGATTGGCTGAAGGAACGGTGACAGGTGCTCTTTCCGGAGCATTAACCTTAAGACTAAATCCGTCCATATTCATCGCCAAAAATTACGAACATATTTTAAAATCATTTTGAAACACAGAAAAGAGTTTCTTTTTTTCATTTATCTTATTTGTTGTAATTAACTGCTGTCCATCGTCTTTCCATTCTATTGGACAATCAACATGCATTTACTCTCTCACCTTTCCGTGATGAGACCTCTCCCATCTTTCATTCACAGTTACACATGCCTGTGTCACTTACGAATCAATCGTGTTAGTAACGGGTGTTTTCAAGCACACCTCCGAAAGTATCTGGGCATTCGTGCCGACTTGGTCGACTATCGCCCAGTGAAACGGATACTGACTATATTCTGACTACCTCCGAGCGTAATATTCGATGGTGGAAGGCATATCTTACATACCGTGCGAATAATGACGCATGATGTTTTCTGAAAACATCATTAGGTCTCTGGATTTATTCCTCCCCACCGAAAATGCATCCATTTGAAATTTATTCACATTGTGCGGCAAGACAAGGGTTTCCAGAGCGAGCAGCTGGGCACCGATTCCCTTGGATCTTTCTCGAATTAGATGCTTTATTATCTACTCTCGCTGATTTATCAGTCATAATCATGTTGAAATCCGTTGATAATCAAATACGTACAATATCTTAGTATTCGTTGGAAGCAAAATTCCACTTTAACCTTCAAATTTCGAATCGCAAATAAAGAAGTCGTTCAATTTCAAATGATATAATATGAACGACGCGTCAAAGGATAAACCGAGGTGAGCTCCTGAACAAAATGTTTCTCTCTGCTAAATTCTGTAGACTTAAAATACTTGGAAATATCAATATGCCATATTTATTATTTATGCAAATTCCTGCAACGTATTTTCCATCATAGCACACAAAATTTAAGGACAAATCGAAATCAAATGTAAACAGACCAATAAAATAATTACCTCATGGTACTCGTATTCATACGATTTCATTTATTTCTAACTTCTGGTCTTTGACTCCTCTTTTTAGGATGGTCTATACGATTATTCTACTATCCTTTCTTAACAAAATTAAAATTAATTAAAATAAATTAAATTAAATTTAAGTTATAATCTGAATTCAGCTAAGATATTTGACTCTAGGAACTTACTTACTTACTTATTTCTATTCTAAGAATAGTGAAGAAGAAGAAGAATGCAAAAGCTTTATTCGAGGTTGCTTAGATTTCCACTTTACCTTATTCTTCTTCTGAATCGAAAGCAGAAGGGATAAAATCCCGTTTAAGCTTCATCACAGTAATAGACATGGGCGACTTCTGCTGACAAGGCAAACCCTGAGAGTAGAGGAACACCACTATATCGCTCCGGGGATCAAGTCCACCCGTCTCAACAAATGCTGATCCAACGCGCTTTTGAATAGCTGTTCAGATGGTAGAGACTGGAGCCCTTTCGGTAGTGAGTTCCAAATGTTTACCACCCGTGTGGATAGCGTGTTTGCATTACTCAGCTTCAGCCTTCTAGGCTTCTGCAACTTAAAGTCATGTCCTCGAGTCCTCGACTCGCCTACTAATCGGAAATACTGGAGGAACTCATCTTCATATTGACCGAGAAGAATAAGGCGTGTCAGGAGCAGGTCAAGTCTTTACCTTTGAAGTTCTAGGGGGTAGAGTTTCAGTAAGCTCCTTCTATTCTCGTACGCGAGTTGGCGCATTCCACAAACCATCTTAGTGCCCCTCCTTTGTACCCTCTCCAAGGAGTCGCATTCGCCTTTAGACTGAGGGAATGCAACAGGTAGCTCATATTCCAACAGAGAACGAATGTACGCAGAGAAAACATTTGCGGGGTAATGGACGCAAATGAACGCCGAATCGCCCAGAGCATCCTGGTAGCGCTGTTTATTCTCCGACAAGTGTCGGCCTTCGACTTCAAGGAATGTATAACCAGAATCATTAAGTCTTTTTCGACCGTCACCGCTCTTATAGGCTTACCTCCAATAAAATATTCACCACCAGTGTTATCGGAGTTTATGCGCATGACTACTGTCTTGTCCTCATTGATAGGCAGTGACCAGCGATGTGTCCAATTGACTAAGTCACCAACTGCTTGTTGCAGTTGCTTGTGGCCGTCGCAGGAACTGACAGAGGCCAACCTTAATGTTTAATACAGAGACGGTAAAGAATCACAGATATAACAAAGGAATATAACACAAAATATCAACTAGATTAATGTTTTCCTAATTATCCAGTAATTACATTCTTTTAACAGACATCTTAAGGTGAATCGGATGAATCAGCGATAATATAATGTTTTTTAAGATCATCAGTATCAGTATCACATGGCGATAGTCGACCAAGTCGAAACGAGTGCCCAGATTCTTCCGGAGGTGTGCTTGAAAACGCCCGCCACTACCAAGATTGATTCGTAAGTAACACAGGCGTGTGTAACTTTGAATGGAAGATGGTAGAGGTCTCATCACCAAAGGTGAGAGAGTTAATGCATGTTGCATGTCCAATCGAATGAAAAGACGACTGACAGCAGTTTACTTCAACAAATACGAAAAAATGAAAAAGAAACTCTTTATTGTGTTTCAAAATGTTTTTGCGAATATTTTTGTGGTTTTGGATCATAAATTTGAAGGGATTTAGTCATCATTATTCATCATCATCATGAAGCACAAGTCTGAAGCCAGACAAAGTGCCAAGCAATATGAAGCAGGATAAGCAGATAAGCAAACGCGTGAGAAAAGGGAAATTAGGCAATCGGAATATGCAAAAGCCAATGCGCAACAAGCAGCTTGTTTTGTAGTTTCATTGCATGCGGTTTTGTTTTTGTATATAAAATAATACCAGATAAAAAATTATGACACACATAATAAAATACACTGCTGCCACTGACTTCGGTTTGCAGCCATATCTCGTAAGGCTTCCAGCCAACTATTAGGTTGAGCTTTTGAACCTCACCCAGGCAAACGGATACGCACAACTGAGCCTAGCGCCACGGTGCGTTTCTTCATCCCAACGCACCACGTCATGTACTGGCCACCCGATCGTTTCTCCCAGCTTCTACTAGGCTCTGCGAATAAGGCGCGGTATGGTAAACGTTGAGTAGATATTCTTAAAACATGTCCCAACCATCGAAAGCGAGCAAGCATTCGCATTTCTCTCAGTCCGTGGTTATATGATTCAGTAGTAGAAATGACTGAAATTTAGATACGTAAATATGATTTGATTGGAAGTTATCGTTTATAGTATTATTAATAGTCGATCACAAGGGTTGTACAGCTTTATAAAGATTTCTAATATGCTGTCAGTATAAATATCAGTATCGGTATCACAGGGCGATAGTCGACCAAGTCGAAACGAGTGCCCAAATTCTTCCGGAGCTGTGCTTGAAAACACCCGCCACTAAAGGATTGATTCGAAAGTAACAGGCGTGTGTACTTGCGAATGGAAGATGGGAGAGATCACATCACCGAAAGGTGAGAGAGTTAATGCATGTTGCATGTCCAATCGAATGAATAGACGACGGACAGCAGTTTATTTCAAAAAAATACGAAAAAATGATTTTCCTAATATTTTTGTAATTTTTGGCGATGAATATGGATGGATTTAATCTTAAGAGTAATGCTCCGGAAAGAGCACCTGCCACCGTTCGTTGAGCCCATGTTTAAGCACAATTACTGAAGTTGCCGAGATTAGTTCTGCGGGAAGTGTTTTTCACGCGTTTACTATACGGATGCTAAAGAAGTGCGTTCTGGATTCGAGCCTGGTGTGCTGTTTACTCGTATACCAACCAATGTAGAGAACCGGAAAAGTCATCGAATTCGAGACAAATTAATCCTTTGACAACCTTGAAGGTCTCTATAAGATCCCCCCCTAAGTTGCCTCCTAGGGCCTAGTGTTAATAGACGATTTTTGTAATTGGTGTATGCTAACCCTTCGATCATGCGAGTGGCCAGCTTCTGTACCTTTTCTGGCTGCACTATATCCTTCTAGTAAGGGCTCTTCATCCCAACGCACCACGTCATGTACTGGCCACCCGATCGTTTCTCCCAGCTTCTACTAGGCTCTGCGAATAAGGCGCGGTATGGTAAACGTTGAGTAGATATTCTTAAAACATGTCCCAACCATCGAAAGCGAGCAAGCATTCGCATTTCTCTCAGTCCGTGGTTATATGATTCAGTAGTAGAAATGACTGAAATTTAGATACGTAAATATGATTTGATTGGAAGTTATCGTTTATAGTATTATTAATAGTCGATCACAAGGGTTGTACAGCTTTATAAAGATTTCTAATATGCTGTCAGTATAAATATCAGTATCGGTATCACAGGGCGATAGTCGACCAAGTCGAAACGAGTGCCCAAATTCTTCCGGAGCTGTGCTTGAAAACACCCGCCACTAAAGGATTGATTCGAAAGTAACAGGCGTGTGTACTTGCGAATGGAAGATGGGAGAGATCACATCACCGAAAGGTGAGAGAGTTAATGCATGTTGCATGTCCAATCGAATGAATAGACGACGGACAGCAGTTTATTTCAAAAAAATACGAAAAAATGATTTTCCTAATATTTTTGTAATTTTTGGCGATGAATATGGATGGATTTAATCTTAAGAGTAATGCTCCGGAAAGAGCACCTGCCACCGTTCGTTGAGCCCATGTTTAAGCACAATTACTGAAGTTGCCGAGATTAGTTCTGCGGGAAGTGTTTTTCACGCGTTTACTATACGGATGCTAAAGAAGTGCGTTCTGGATTCGAGCCTGGTGTGCTGTTTACTCGTATACCAACCAATGTAGAGAACCGGAAAAGTCATCGAATTCGAGACAAATTAATCCTTTGACAACCTTGAAGGTCTCTATAAGATCCCCCCCTAAGTTGCCTCCTAGGGCCTAGTGTTAATAGACGATTTTTGTAATTGGTGTATGCTAACCCTTCGATCATGCGAGTGGCCAGCTTCTGTACCTTTTCTGGCTGCACTATATCCTTCTAGTAATACGGCTTCCAAGCAATATAGTCTCGACATTGTGTACCTCGAATGTACCTGCAATGACGGCAGAGCCATCGTCTCTTCTCAAGGTACCTACACCTTTTCGTGTTGACCCTTTAGATTGAATGATGAGTATGGGCCTCTTGAGCGACTCTCATTTCTGAAGAAAACTTTGCTGTACGTATCTTGGAAACAGCTATATATCGCGCTTCTTTGTAAAGGACCCAAGTCCCACATGAGTGAGTAAGCTTATAACGCCTCCATTTTGCGTTGCGGTGACGTAGGCTACGGGAGACTGAGGCTAACCACCGTTGAGGCTTACCATTTTTGCGAACGGGTACGAGGGGAGCGAATCGATCCTGAAGTTGGAGGATATTTTTCTTAGTAGGAGAACTTGCACGGAAAACGTGTAATGCAACGTCTTATTATCACAAAAAGTTTGAAGGGAGTACAAAAAATGGGAACCCATACATCTCAGTGAGTATAGAATTAAATTAATAAGCCCTGTTTAAGTTATCGTAATTCTTGACACTTAGATACCTAACGAGTTTCTCTCTACTAAGTTATGTTAATTCTATTCTGGAGCGCTGGACATTGCTACACAAAGGCTGTAGCCACGCAGAGGTTTTAATCCAACTTCTACGCACTTCAGATTCAAAACCAAGCATCCTTCAAACCAGTTAGTAATTTTATCTCATGCAGTTGATAGCTTATCTCAAGCGCTATTTCTAGGTGCTGAACCTTCAATCACTACATAATGAGCGTATTTTAGACAGCTCATGAAGTTCAGATACGTATGTAGAAAAGAAGAAATCGGAGAAAATCGCATCTTGCAGAACTTTTTTCGTGATTTGGAGCAATGAAGAAGGTATTCCTTTGACTTTGCTCTAGTTAGGTCTATCCCTAAAGTATCCGCATTTATAGTTGACGATCCCGTGTTTCATAGACTGTGTTTGCTTGGCACTTTGTCTGCCTCCGGACATGTGTTCCATAATGCCTCGCATTGATGATTTAATTGATAAAATCTCTCATTACCGTGTCTTCAGCGCATTGGATCTTCAAAGTGCTTATCATCAGATCCCTATAAAAAACAATGAACGTGAATACACCGCGTTTGAAGCACGTGGCAACCTGTATCATTTCAAACGCATACCATTCGGTGTTACGAACGGGGTCACCTGTTTTCAACGGGTTATGGATGAACTTATTCGTACTGAATCACTTCAAGGCACATACGTTTACATTGATGACATCACAATTTGCGGAGCGGATAAGAAAGAACATGATATTAATTTAAGCAAGTTTATGCAGGTGGTGGAAAAGTATGGTTTAACTTTGAATCGTGACAAGTGCGTTTATGGTGTCGAACAAATCAAATTACTTGGATACGAAGTGTCAGCAGGAACAGTAAAACCGGATCCAGAACGCTTCGAAGCGCTGCTGAAGCTTCCACCTCCAACCGATTCGAAAGCCCAACAAAGGGTTGTCGGTATGTTTTCATATTATTCCCAGTGGTTTTCAAAGTTTTCCGACAAAATCCATCATCTGACTCACAATTATTTCCCGTTTTATCAAACTATTTTCAATTTTTGGTATGCCATCCTATATTCACTCTGACCGAGGACCTTCTTTCATGTCTGCTGATGTTAAAGCTTTCCTCCACTCTCGAGGAATTGCCACCAGTAGAACTACTTCATATAATCCTCAAGGAAATAGACAGGTAGAGCGTTTGAACGGTACACTGTGGAAAACAATCTCTCTCAGTTTGCGAAACCGAGGGCTGAGTACAGAGCAGTGGGAACAGGTGCTCCCGGATGCGCTTCACGCGGTACGGTCACTTCTATGCACCGCTACTAATGCCACTCCACACGAACGTATGTTTCTGCACAATCGCAGATCGCCTGCCGGTACTAGTCTTCCGAATTGGTTATTGGTACCCGGACCGATACTCATTCAGAAGAATGTTCGTAATTCCAAGTATGATCCGCTCGTAGAGGAAGGCGAACTGTTGGAGTGCAATCCCCAGTACGCGCACGTACGTTATCATGATGGTCGTGAGGAAACCGTCTCATTGCGAAGATTAGCTCCAGTAGATCAATCACTGCAACCAACTGGCTCCGAACCAGTGGGCTCACCCCCCGAAACTCTTGATTGTGACACACCTTCAAATACTCCTATCGAAAAGAATAATACCGAACAACTCATTACACAGCAACAAAGAGTCAGACCTTACTGTCTCCGAAATCGGGAGGCGTGACTTATTATAACATACATTTCTTTCCCGCCGAGAAGAATGTCGTATTATTTTCCATACCTTTCCTTCTTTATAAACACACACGTATATTAAACATATTGTACTGCTTTACTCCGTTAACAGTTCTCTTTTCTCGTTACAGTCTATATGCCCAAATCTATAGTTGATTAAAGCCTTTCTATCAGGCGTTATCTTCTCATTCGTTTGGAAGTATCATTCACTCTATCTCGTTACATTGATGAAGATGATGACAATAGACTGTTTTCATTATTTCTACGAGCTGTACACGATCTACAAAGCCAAATGCATTTGTGTACCCAATCTAGCATACTTGGCGGCATTTGCACGCCGTCACCGTGATCTAAGTTTAGCAGCTGAGAACCTCATCTTCTCTTACCCATCTTCATACATACATACCCATCTACAAAATAATGCTTAACAGAGATCAAGAACATTTTTTACTAACTCGTAGATTAAATATCAAACGCCTTTATATCTTTTGCAGACATCTTTGTAGTGCAAGTGCAAAGAGCTGAAGACGTATTTCTTCATTTTATCTCACAATGGAATTGGTATTTTCGGCCGTTTCCCGTTCTACACACCTGACACGGTTTACGTAATCGGTGGTCGTAGTTGAATGATCAAGCTCTGTAGAACAGCTGCATTTGTTACTTTGTCCATCCACTATATATTCCAGGTGCTTAATACTTATACTATGATACAAAACATCCTAAATAGGTGAGGAATGTTACGTGATCAGCAGAGCAGCGTTCAATGCAATGGATCGATTTATCATGAACCACTGTCAAGGCACTGTATAATTGTATTGCGTGACAATTTTTCTGGTTGATGCGAACCGTTTTACTCCCAGGTCCCTCTTGCATAGATAGAAGAACATTTAGGCTTTCCAAGAGAGACTTTTGTTATCACGCTGTAATCCTTTTTCCTCAAAACTTTATACTTAATTTCGCTGGGTTAGCCTCCGCGTCTTTCTGAAAGCTCCGATCTCGATTAGGAACGTGTGTGCATAAAACCACAAACCGGGCGTCGCGCAAAGTTCAGCTTTATCATAAACTCTACGTCTGCTGCCGTACTGTTAGTTTTCCCAGGCATAAGCAGAAAATAGCAGCTCAGCACTGCTCACCAATGTAACACCGTGTTACGTACGCGTGGTTCCGCGTCCATGCAATCGCTCTATTTTGTACTGTTCCAGAATACTTTGGTTTTAACAACACTTACGTACACCAATATCAGCGAATCGTAGTCTTATCTGCCTTATTGTCAGAGACGGTTATTGTTCCTTGCCTTAATGGTTTGTCTTTGTTCTTTCTACACGTAGTGTTGGCTCTAGTTTCATATCTATATATATATATATATATACAATCATTTGAAAATGAAAAGTGCCACCTGGCAATGCACGAGAAAAAGAAAGAAAAAGGTACAATATGGAGGGATTTTTTGTCCATTATTCCACATGTCGATTTTTTTGATTTTTTTGACATTTTTCAAAAATTTGAGGGGGAACACAAAATAGAATGCACTCTCTCCACTGTTGCCGGTTCTCAGCCATCGTCGACAGCGTGTCAAGCCACAGACACTCACTATCCCTTGGACCCCACCCAGGAAGCCGCGTTCGTCCGACCCGAGCTAAACCCGCCGTCAAGCGTTTTAAGGCCTTCTTCCAGGTCAGCGGTTGTCCACCTGAACACCGCCGCCAGCCTGGGCCAACCGACACACGCAGCGCGCGGAATGGTAGGCGCTCAGGCTTCATTCTCAAGACATGCCCTAGCCAGCGGAGACGGAACGGTCGATTAGGTCTCGTAGCATCAGGCTGTCCACACCTAGAACACGGCGCCTCACTTCAACGTTGCTAGTGCGGTGTTGCCACCACACTCGTGCAAGCCTCCGTAAACATCGATATTCAAACACCTCCAAGCGCCGGAGCTCCTCTGCGCGTACTGCACAGCTCTCGCACCCGTAAAGCAAGACCGACCTGACTGAGGCTAGGTAAACTCTCCCCTTGAGTCTCAAACTCACGTCAGACCGCTTCCAGAGATGACCTAAACTAGTGAACGCGAAGCGAGCTCTCGCAATGCGAGAGCCGATTTCACTTTCCAGCCCTCCTCCCGCCGTGATGCAGCTACCAAGATAGGTGAATTGTTCCACACAGTCCAGACTGAGGTCATCGACCGTCAGAGTGGGCTGCAACCCCTCCCAATCTTGAAGAAGAACCTTACACTTAGTTGGAGCTAAGTGCAATCCGTACCTAGACGCCGCCAATGCTAGCTGGTTCAGGGCATTCCATCGCGCACTGTATTCAGTTATCGGAACCAGTAAGCTCTAATTAACTGAAACATTTGGGTCACGGATGTGCATTGTGTGCAGTAACTTTTGTGCTGTGCAGCAAACCCGGGCAAATTGATTGAGCCAGAGGAGGGACTGCATGCGGGAATGCAGCTGGAGTCTCTACTACCAGTTCTATTTTCCCCCTCATATCTGTCCGAGGCCTGGCACTGACAGTAAATCTTAGACCCACGTGCAGTTTCTGACTGTGCGCAACTTTGCCTGATCAGCTTGTGCTTTCATACCATAACACGATACTCAAGCGGCGAGGTCGGAGGAGGTGCTGGCTGAACTGAACCAAAGTGCATGCAAGGCCCATCGTTCTAAAAGCGTCTACTAAGGATTGGTGATGCGGCGAGCCTCAGTTTCGCAAATAGTCTCGCTCACTGTATTCAGTTTCGAACACAGTAGCTCTAAATTAACTGAAACACTTTGCGGTATTGCCCGATGCGCTGCACCTCCACTCACAGCAAGTTGCGTATCCACCAGACTCGGCGGTCATCCCTTAACTGGCGCTTTAAGCGGGTATTGAATTCTCTCCGTGCACGGGTTGTGTTCATTGCCTGTGGGTAAAAGCTCACGGGATCGTTAAAGCTTCATACTAACGGCGGTGTGACAACTCACTGATGCGTGGCGACATTACTTTTTTGGCTGCCAAAACCTAGGCTACCGGCGGAAGAGGTCCGTTGGCTTTCGTTTTGACAATATAAGATGTTGGGAGCATTCGTTAGGATCCAAAGGGCCACGGACTTAAGAAATGGCACCAATGGCCTTGCTCGTTTGGACGATGGTTGGGCATGTTTTAAGAATGCCTCCTCAATCGTTTTACCATACCACGATTTATTCGCAGAGCTTTGGATAGAAAGAAGCTGGGAGAAACGATAGGGTGGCCAGTCCATGCCGTGGCGCGTTGGGATGAAGAAACTCACCGTAGCGCTAGGCTCAGTTGGGTGTATTTGTTTGCCTGGATGGGGTTCAAAAGCTCCACCTAATAGTTGGTTGGAAACTTTACGAGATATGGCTGCAAACCGAAGTCAGTGTCGGCAATGTATTTTATTATGTGTGTCATAATTTTTTAATCCGGTATTATTTTATATAAAAAAAT
>JACCGJ010021476.1:0-12465 GCA_013407085.1 Atriophallophorus winterbourni | reverse complement strand
GGGGTACAAAGCGTTGTCATCGGCATCTTTGAACGTAGGCATGATAATACCCGGTTGCCTACACCGAAGTAGGGGAGATTTCGTTTAGGGGGTCCCACCCCGAGCCTTTACCCACAAGGCAGTGGAGCGAGCGAGGTTCGCACCTATCGGTGGCCGGTGACCGACGAAGCGGTTCATACGCCCTTTTCTGGGAATTTCCAGTTCGGAGCCCGATAACCCCGTTGATAGGTTGGTGACTTCAGTTTTTGCCTGTGCACCATACAATGTCCTTGGATAGGACAAGGGGCAGTGACTTTTGGAGCGGCGAGTCACATCCGCCGAGTCCTTGAGTCTAGCCTCATAGGTTTTACCTGTCTGATCCGCAACCATCCTAGTCGCAAGGCGATGGACCCTTTCGAGACATGCTATATCCTTTTTAAAGTACGGTGCCCAGGATTGAACGCAGTACTTCAAGTGAGCCCGCACGACTACTTTGTATAAGGGAATGAAGATTGAAGGTTTTCGGCAAGATAACGCTGAGCGAAGTCTGAAAAATTCCCTACGAGCCTTGTTCGCAGCTTCGGCACATTGAGTAGCCCATTTGAAATCACCTGTTATAGTAATGCCAAGATCCTTCACTTTCTGACAGCAGCTATTCTGATAGTTCCTTCACCAACTTCTATTGGGTTGTCGCTAAATCAGTCGTCAGAAGACAGCTCTTCCCCAAGTTTAGTGGCAAGTACCAGGTCTTTGTCCACTCAATTATTTTTCCTAAATAAGAGATAAGCTTATCTTTACTGTCGGTTCCTAGGATCTTAACATCATCCGCAAACATTAAGCAGCGTGAAATCAGGCACGCTGCCAGGTCGTTTACAAAAATAAGAAAAAGTAATGGACCAAGCACCGAGCCTCGAGGCACTCCACTGAGAATCAGTGATTCCTCCGAGCACACCCCTGCAATTCTAACATAGTTAGTGCGATTAGTTAATAAGCTGTCTAACCATCGATGTAGGTCACGTGTGACGCCACACATACTTAGTTTGTGCAGAAGGTACCTATGGTTCACTGAGTCAAATGCCTTTTGAAAATCAAGATAACAGACTTCAACTACTCTCCCTTCATCGAGGCGTAATGTCACTTCGTCAAGAAAGCTTAGAAGATTGGTTAGGCAGGACCTTCCTTTCCAGAATCCGTGCTTGGCGTCACATAGTAAGGAATTAGCTACCAAATGTTTAAATACCTGGCACCGAATGATTTTTTCCAAGCACTTGCAAAGAATGCTTGTCAGGCTTACTGGCCTGTAGTTGCGTACATCCGAAATGGGACCCTTTTTGTATATGGCTATTACCGCCGCTCGTTTTTAATCATCCGGTAGTATAACTTGGAGTAAGGTAGCTTCGAAAAGAATTCTAATTGCAAGGCTAACTATATTTGCGAGCGGTTGAAGAATAGCAGGATGTATACCGTCTGGGCCAGATGACTCATTTCTATCCAGCTGCGACAGAACTATGATGACCATATTGTGATTAACCTCCACTGAGCTAAATGGAGGTGCTCTGCACACGTGAGTTTCTGAAAAGTAACCTGAATCGCGCCGATAAACACTGCAGAAGAATGAATGCAGCGCATCGGCTTTTTCGGTGCATTCAAAGCCGTATTGTCATCGTCCAGCACTAAAGTACCTATTTCTTCTCTTAATGATTGCTTGGACTGAACATAGCCACAAAAAGCTTTCAAGTTAATCTTTGCTTCTTTGGCAAGTCGGGATTCGAACTCCCTTTTAGCTTTCCTCTGCAGCGCAACAGCTGAATTTCTGGTCTGTATGTACTGCAGTCGAGATCTGTGAGATCCACAGAATTTGTAAACCCTCCAGCTACGGTCACGACATCTAATAGCCTTGCGAATAAACGCGTTCCACCAGGGTGGTTTTTCTCGCGTTCTTACTGGTTGTAGATCGTTCAGTTCAGTTCAGTTCAGTTGCACAGGACAGTAAGTGGCTAACGAGCCAATCGAGCGTCCAGAATTTCTTTCGGTGGAAAGCTGTAGAGAAGCAACCACCACTGCCAAATCGTTTATTCTTATTGTGATTTGGATATCCTGGACGATCGCGATGCCAAGGGATTATTCGGGTTGTATTTAGGAAGCACCTCGTTATGAATAATGCTGTAGAGAAAAGAATACATTTCTATTCACCAGTACGGTGAGAGGTCAGCTAAAGAAGAGTTGTGTAAACAGAACTTAAGCATTCACTAACTTACCAAACAACGCTAAAATGGTGAACTACCTAATCTTGCATAAAAATTAGGGGGAAATTCAGGGAAAAGCTTACCTCAGATGCGGTCCAAACCTTGCGACAGAACTGCAGGATATAAGTTCTTCTGGAAGCCGGTACCAGAAATTTACCACCCTGAGGCTAAAATTTTTTTCCTGGATTCTAGTCTACATCGCTCCTTAGCAAGTTTGAGTGAATGGCCCCGGGTGCCCAGCTCAGGACTTAATGCAAAGAAGTTGGTCATGATAACGCCACTTAACGAAATCAAGATCTTGAAGGTTTCAGTTGAGTCACCTCTCAAACGACGGCACGTAATTGAGTAAAGATCTAGGGACGTCAGGCGTGTAGCGTAAGGTTTCCCTCGCTGACCCTCAATCATGCGAGTTGAGAGACACTGTACGCTTTTGAGTCAAACGATGTCCTTCTTGTAGTGAGGGCCCCACGCCTTGACACAATATTCTAAATACGGCCAAACTAATGCCTTATAAAGAGGCAGGAATACATTGGGTATTCTGCTGGATAACACGGATATCAGCCGAAAAAGCACTTTGCGAGCACGTTGAGCTGCAGCAGCACATTTGTCCTCCCATTTTAAGTCAGTCCTATCCAGTAATCCCAAATCCTTAACACGCTGTGTGGCGCTAACAGTTTTAGTTGAGTTCAGTTCAGTTCAGTTTGCACAGGACTGTATGTGGATAACGAGCCCATCGAGCCTCCAGATTTCTTTCGGTGGTATGCCACAGATGAGCGTCCACCACTTCAAACAATATCTTCACAAATATCTTCTGGTATGAGAGTAATCTGGAATGCAACTGAAAACTCCCCTCACCAAAAGTTCAGTTTAGTTTGCACAGGACAGTATGTAGCTATCGAGCCAATCAAGATTCGAGAATTTCTTTCGGTGGAAAGCTGCAGAAAAGCACCCACCACTGCCAAAACGTTTTTTCTTCTTGTCTGTACGAAATCTTCTGTTGTACAGGCAAGTAAGTGGCTAACGAGCTAATCAAGCGTACAGAATGTTTTTTCGGTGGAAAGCTGCAGAGAAGCAATCACAACTGCCAAAATGATTTTTCTTATTGTGCGTTGGATATATACACGAAGCCAAGAGATTATCCAGGTTGTACTGAGAAAGTTCCTCGTTATAAATGATGATGTAAAAATAAAATAAAATTTCTTTTCCACAGTATTTTGAAAGGTAAGTTAAAGAAGAGTTGTTTATAAAAACAGAAATCTAGCTTTTACATTATTTAACACATAACGCTAAAAATGGTGAACTACATAATCGTGCATTGAAATTAATTAGAGTATTCAGGAAAAGGCTTACCACAGATCCGGTCCAAACTATTCTAAAACTCGCCACGGAACTGCAGGGTATAAGTTTTTCTGGAAGCCGGTTCCAGAAATTCACCAACCTGAGGCTGAAAAAGTTTTCCAGGGACTGTAGTCTACATTGCTTTTTAGCAAGTCTGTGAGAATGTCCACGGGTACCCAGCATGGGACTTAAGGCAAATAATTCGTCCATGATAACTCCGCTTAACCTCTTCAAGATCTTCAATGTTTTAATTGAGTCGCCTCTCAAACAACTGCGCGTAATTGAGAAAAGTTCTATGAACTTCAGTCGTGCAGCGTAAGGTTTCCCTCGCTGACCCTCAATCGTGCGAGTTGCAAAACGCTGTTCGATTTCGAGTCGAACAATTTCCTTCTTGTAGTAAGAGCACTATGCCTGGACACAATATTCTAAATGCGGTCGAACAAATGCCTTGTAAAGTGGCACGAATACATCGGGTCTTCTGCTGCATAGCACGGATCTCAGCCGAAAATACACTTTGCGAGCACATTGAGCTGCAGCGGCAAAATGGTCCTACCATTTAATGTCAAACATGAATAGTACTGCCTAATTCTAAACACACCGTGTGACGCTAACACTGAGAAACTTTCCTGACACCTGGTCTGAAATCTTACCAACCAATGCTGACAAGATTTGGCTCTCATTAAGGTTCAGTGAAAGGTGACACTGGTATGACCAGTTTATGACACGCTGATAATCGTGCATCAAAGTATATTTATCCGTTGATCTTATGAAATTCACATCATCAGCGAAAATGAAAAATGTGCGCCTCAATGCAGACGACAAGTCATAGATTATAGTCAGGAATAGAAGAGGACCTACAAATATTTCTTCTTCTTTTTTTAGTTTAGCTCAGTTCAGTTTGCACAGGAGAGTAAGTGGCTAACGAGCCAATCGAGCGTGCAAGATTTCTTTTGATGGAAATCTGCAGAGGAGCACCCACCACTTCAAAGACGTTTTTTCCCTTTTGAAATCTTCGACGATCACCCCTCAAAGAGATTATTTGGATTGTATTTAGGCAGCACCACATTACAACAGATGCTGTGAGAAAGAAAATCTGTTTCTCTTTACTGCAGGGTGAGAGAGCAGCTGAATTATAATCGTGTCTAAAAAAACAGAAAACTATAGCATTTGCTTCTTCACGGGATAACGCTAGAGAAGGTTATCTATCTAATCTGGTATAGACATTATGGAGGGTATTCAGGAAATAACTTACCCCGGTTGAGGTCTAAATCCTGCTCGAAACTTCAGACGAAAATGCAGAATTTATGTTCTTCTGGAAGAATGTTCCGGAAGTATACCACCCTAATGCTGAAACAGTATTTCCTGGAGTTTGCCGACATCGCTTTTTAGCAAGTTTAATTGATTGATTCGGTTGCCTGGGTCGGGATTGAAATAAATAAATAAATAAATTTCATTCTTGTATCACGGAGTCTTGCTAAGCATGATGAATAATTAAAAAGCAGTCTTTCCTTGAAATACCACGCAATCCATTCAAGATCTTAAAGGTTTTTATTATGCCATTCCCTGAACGACTGCGCCAAAGAGAGAATTTATACAGACTTTAGGCATGTAGCATACGGTTTCACTCGCGACCCTCAATCATGCGACTTGTGAGACCCTGTATGCTTTCAAGTTGAACGACGTCCTTCTTGTATAAGAACACACCCCCTGAACACATAATTCAAGATGATGCCAAACTAATGTTTTGCAAAGTGGTAGGAATACAACATTTCTTCTTCTCAATAGCACTAAATCAGCCGTAACATACTTTGCACGCGCGCTGAGCTGCAGCGGACATTGGTTCGCCCATTTGAAGTCAGCCTTAACCAGTACTCCGTAAATCCCTAACATATTGTGCAGAGTAAACGCTGAGGAAATTTTCCGACACCAGGACCGAAATCCTACCACCCATTTCTGACAAAACTTTGCTCATATTAAAGTTTTGTGGGAGGTCCCACTGGTATGACCATTTTATGACCCAATCAAGGTCGTGCATTAAGGAATTTTCATCCTTGGATCCAATGAACATCCAATCATACGCGAAAATGAAACATGATCACTTTAAGGCAAACGACAAGTCATCAATGAAAATCAGGAATATGAGAGGACCGCGAACTGAACCTTGAGGTACCACACTTATCACAACTCTTTAGCTAAACAACGTGGATCCCACCCGTACTCTGAATTTCCTACATGTAAGGAGTGCTTTTATCTAAGCAAGTAGACTATCCAGATTGCCTTTGCTGCTAGCTTGCTCTCTAGAAGGCAGCGATTCACGGAATCGAACCCTTTCTAAAATCGATGTAGTGGGCTTCAGCTAGCTTTCCTTCGTCCAGCATTTTAGTGGCAGTATTGAGAAAACTAAAATGGTAAGTCAGCAGGTACTACCCTTAAAAAATCCATGTTGAGTTGCACTCGGTAGAGAATGCCGATAATAATGATGACTTATATTGTCGCGCAATCGTCATTACAATACATTTGAGACGATGCTTGTAAGGCAACCTTCATGTGGATGGGCAAAACTGGGGCTTTTTTTCACTCACTTGGAACCAGCAAGCATGATTTGAAGAGCTCGAACAACGGCCCATAAGCAATGGAACAAGATTCTTTAGCATAATTATGTGGATACTATCTGGTCTCAGCTTTTTCGAAGCGAACAGGGTTCAGTGAAACGTACAGGCTACAGGCTACGGTGTGAAAGTATAAATTTTTGCTCGCATACATTTTGATCTTATTGCTCGCTTTATTGACAAATCTAGACGGTTCTTATATCATTGAACTTATCTCAACTCCCTCATTCGCAATATCCTATTTTGAAGTCGAAGAAACGTGAACCCTTGAAAATCAAAATTTTCATGTTTCTACCCAACATTTTATACGCGCGCAACATTGCTTCCAATCAAGAATAACGCAACAAGTCGGATACCATCAGGAAGATCTCGTTATTTGGTATTTACTGACAGTTATTTCAACATTGTTGGATCAAATACCAAAGAACAGCGATTAATGTCCTTTGGATTGCACTGCATCGCATCCGCTCGTTTTTGCACTCCACCATGAGACACCGATCCATAATCGACCACTTTGCCCAGTGAATCGACTCGATCTCGCGAAATTGTAACAATGACTGACAACGTGACCTTAAACGGACCTGACGCGACCTTAAACGGACCTGTTGACGAGGCTTGTAAAAAGTGCAAACTTTGTCAAAAGCTGGTAAATCCCAGATCGCGTCAAGTTTAATGTTACTTGTGTTCAATTGCCATTCGTGCGAACTGTGGAAAGTATGTATTACCTGAATTTGTGACTGTAATTATTAATGAAAAATTACCAGGCATCTGATATATATGTAATCCATGCAGATTAAAAGTAACTAGTGATTTATAAAGATCCGAAAACTGACTTATTATGGAGAGACGCATATTCGCTGTAAAGGCGAACCTTAAACGGCTCAAAAACACGTAATGGTTTCTCCAAAAATTTGCGTGTCAGAAAGCGCTGGAACCCGTTCTAAACGCAGTGCCTAACCACATTTACCGTAAGTCTTACAAGGAAGCGTTAACTACTACAGAAACGCTGAATACTCCAGAAATTTACCAAGTCCCTTCAAACAGCTCGGTACGACCGATGACTCTGCGAATCAGACATGTAGTAAAGTGAATGGAAGTGCTGAATTATCAAAGGATGTGCATGAGCTTAGACCAAAGTGTTTGAACAATTAAACCCACCATGAGAAAATCATTGAAGATCTAACGGTAATTTGTAGTAATCATATTGAATCAACTTCGCCATCGCTGAAACAACGCGAAGCAGATGACAGAAAAGAATCGAATGACTTTTGCAGAGGCTTAGACATCTCTGCTTCACCTGTGTCGCTGACGCTATTGTTTAGACCCCCGAACTCACCTAGTGCGAACACACCCAGGTTACTGCGTGTAGTGCTAATGTTCGTCCAATATGTATAAAGTATGTTACTCGCCTCATCCCTATTAGTGGTAAACAAATCGGCTGTGCTGATATTTCCGGACGTTCCGTGGGAAGAACGACAAATTCTTCATAATAATTCGGACCTAGCAAAAGAGGCTATAAATCGCGGAGCTGTTATAGTTCATGGTGTATCCATTTTGAACGAAGTAGAATCCAGCAAACGTCTGCAACACGATTGCAGTGAATGGAGATTTGTACAAGAAATCCTATGTTTAAAGGACATAATAACGCATAGATGAGATGAAGGATAAAATACTCGAGTCGTGGTAACATTGTCGAAAATTTGCACCTTCTGAAATTCGTATTCGGGCTGTATACGACATAAAAATGAAATGACCTGGCTACCAAGTAAATCAAATGCACCTGAGACAAAACAACGTGAAGCAGCCGACCAATTCTGGGCTGGCGAATCTGCTTCTATGGGCTCTTCACCTACAACAAAAATCAAATCACTATCATGCTGTTACACCAATGCTAAGGGCTTTTTGGGCAAGTTCGTTGAACTGTATTCACGTGCGACCGTGGCGTCTTGGGATTTGATTGAGGTCACAGAAACCTGTTAGTGTAATTCTATTTACACTCGGAACTCAAAATCCCAAACATGAACATTTACAGAAAATTTGAGCTACAAAAGGTGGCGGTGTCCTCTTCTACTTCATGAGAGCATGAACTGCACTATATTTCTTTCCCCGGAGTTAGATGTCCCAGATACATTGTTTTGCTCTTTTGACTTACATGATAAACGTAAGTGCCTTTTAGCATTAATTTATCGCCCCCTTCTTCATCAGCTGCCACCGACACTGTTCTTTCTAATGCAATACGTTTTGCATTGAAGCTCACTTATTCAGGTTCGCTTCTCCTCGGTGATTTCAATATACCGACCCTTGAAACACACATTACAGGAGACGATTTATTCCGAAGCTTTCTTCAAGAAATAATGACTCGCACCCTTCTTTACAACCATGTACAACAACCAACGCGATTTTAATCTGAACAAACCCCATCTACCCTAGACCTCATACCTACAAACGAAGAACTCATGATAGAATCTGTTTATATACACCTCCACTCGGATTGAGTGATCATGTTGTCATGACATTTAATTGTATTTATCAATACGAACCGGTAGGAAATATTCAACGAACGTATACAACTGTGAACAATGACTTGCTTCGAGCTCTTACTACTGTAAATCGATGGGATTTCCTTGAACTGGAATTAGCTAAGGAAATCTAGGAAACGTTTTACAGCCAACTTCGCATTATCATTGACATATCATCGAAGGTAAAAATAATATCCAGCAAACAGCGTCCGAGAAAACCTCTCAGAAGCAGTACACGAAAATGGATGTGTAAACGTGACAATGCCTGGTCCAAATACTTAGACGATCCTTCTGGGATAACTTGGTGCTACTACATCTTATTGCAAAATAGTTGTGGCTCTCTCATTCGAAAAGACAGGAAAGATTACTAAATCAGTCTAGTCGAAAAATTCATTATAAATCCCAAAGCAATGTATAAACACGTCAACGACCTCCGGAATGTTAAAATGGGAATACCGCCACTGGCCATTGGTAATGGAATAGTGACGTCATTTAAAGATTGCGCTGAAGTTTTCCGACAACAATTCGCATCAGTTATCTCGCAAGTGTCGACCCATGGACAGCCTTTAAACTCTGACAGCTGCAGCCTGCCAATTATTCACGGGGTGGAGTTTCCCCAACGTTTTTCAAACAAAATTAATGACGATGAAGGGAAAAGGTTCACTAGATATAGACAACATACACGCAAACAATTTGTACAATCTATCTTCCGAGTTGGCAATACATCTGACGTATTCACGATGGTGTTCGAGCAGAGCTTTGTACCAGAAACTTGGAAAACTGCCCTGATTAGTCCCATCTACAAGCGTGGCGTGCGAAATAATCCATTAAACTATCACCCGATAGCATTATTATCAGTGCTATCAAAAGTAATGGAGTCCATAATAGCTGATGCTTTATGTAATCATTTTGAGAATAATAATTTAATCTTGAGGCACAGCATGGATTCCGAAAAAAACGACCATGCCTGAAAAACTTGTGTTTAGCAAAAGAAACTTGGTCTGAGCTACCTGATGCTGGCAACTCCGTGAACGAAATTAATATCGATTTCTTAAAAGCTTTAAATCGTGTGAATCACGAAATACTTTCGTCGAAACCACTTACCTGCGGAGTACTGTGTAAACTCCATGCATGTATTAAAGAATGGTCGATATCTCGTGAGATGTATGTGAGAGTCAAAAACGAACTTTCTGAGTCGATTAAAGTTGCCGGTAGTGTCTTACAAGGATCAGTCCTCAGACCGCTTTTGTTTTTGATATATATAAACGACTTGCCTACTGTATTACAGTCGTCCGTGCATATTTTCGCTGATGACGCAAAGCTTTGGCGCAAGATAGACTCCACAGAAGACACGCAGAAACTGTAACGGGATCTCGATATGATTTACACTTAGTCCAAAGACAACGAAATGCCACTGAGTGCTTCGAAATGTTTTTCACGTTTGACAATAATCTAAGAATATTTGGATATTTTCTTACCATCCGACCCGATGTACATTTTTTGGTGTCTTGTAAAACATAGCTTTTTACCTGCATATAATCTATGAATAAATCTATGAATACACCTCAGCCTCGTTGAAGAATCTTAAATCTTGGTAGGCTGAGCCGCTCAGACTGTGTATTCGAAGAAATATCCCTCGTAGAACGTTACTGAAAGATAACTCAAAATCCTGTTTGAGCAAACGCTGTAATTTAACACAAGCCTTCCGAGCGGTTTAGTAGCGGGGGCGCAGGAAACAGAAGTGAGAAATAGCTTATAACGCCGCCATAAGCTGCACAAGACTAGAGGATTCCACTACGGCGGCGGTTGATGCCTTCTCACGCACTGCAACAAATCGTACCTGTACTGTAATTTCTTTATACACTTACAAATTCTATCCCAGTTTTCACTTATATTGTGATCGTGAGCAATTTTTTCTAAAAAAAACAAAAAATTCAAACATCAAAAAAATTATTTTTCATGCAATATGCTAGTTAAAAAACGTCTGTGCATAAAAGCTGAACAACGCACTCAAATGCTTATAATCGAAGACCTCAGTATTCCAGGAAATTACTTAATTGGCCAGCATCCAACGAACTCCTAAAAAACCATCTTCGCGAATTAGTCGACCTAGTACCCTTGTACAAATACGTCTTCAAGCTTACATTAATAAAAGAATGAGACCAGCCATCTATTCTGAACCTTGTTTTGACTTCAAACGCATCAGTTATCGAATCAATCGCCTAGGAATCTCAAATGGGTGGACTGAGCACGTTGTTCTCGTGTTCAATTATGTCTGTAGCGCCTTAAGAAATATGGATGAGACTAATGTCCGCCGTAAAATAGACTTTTGGTTACTCAGAGAAGCAGTCTGTAAACTAAACGCTGTGAGAAGTGATTTTTTGACTTAAATACACATTACAACTCATTGTTGAACTACCTATAGATGGAAATCAAATCAAACTTTCGATTTGTTTACAGCAAAGATATCCACCACCCCCGATTCTCTGCTCGTAGTAGACTTAGAAAATGCATTTTACTGAAAGGACAATCTCGGGACATTTATTGTGATCTTGCCACTCCTTAAACTCGGTTCCAATTTTGCCGAATACTGAACAGTGTGGCCATCAATGTTCTGCAGGAAAAACAACAGTACCCAAAAACGAATAGGTAGAGAATAGAATAAGTCCAAAATACTGTACACAAAATACGGAATTGAAGGATCAAAGTTAAAACTGGAGTTTTTCAGCTCAAGACAGAACAAGGAAGGACTCACAGTTTCTGAGATAGCGGATTGGGGGGCCCTTTCTTACGAGCATTCACTCCTCAGTGTTCTGCGCGAAACAGCAATTACTGCAAGATGGTTTATCCAACTCACTAGAAACTTCAACTGAAACAAGTCATTTAGGAACTACACCTACGGAGACTAAATACAAAGAAATCTCCGTGGATGAACAACATTACCTCTGCGATTCTTCGTGCATGTTCTTGACAGCTTTAATAATTTCTAGCTGAGATTTCCGTTCGGAGTCTTCGCATTCGTTGCGTACCGTCAGCATTGAAAGTAAATGTGAAAACACCAATTTATAATGGTGGATGTTGTTCCGGACGAAAGAAAAAATGCAGACCATTTTATGCTGACTCCCCCGAATCCTAACATGAAGGATGTGGGAACAACTTGAGAAATAAAGGACTTTTATCAGTCGCGAAACATGGGTACTCACCGAAACAGCTCTTTCTCTTAACTTTACTAATCAATGTGAGGACTGGACACACAGTCTCATGACTAGGATACTTCGTTCATGCCTGCTATATTGATAAGGTCGAACAGAGCCTGCTTCTGCAAAAAATGTGAGGATCGCTTTGACGGGGTTTTGTCCAAAACCATTAATTTCACCAGCTGTCTCTCAAGGTTTAGTGTTCGGAATATCCTTTTTCGTTATACATAAAATGTTATTGCGCAAGTTTATACGATGCAAGATGGTTCTTTGATAATGTCAAAAAATATGGAAAAAAGGCAATGCATATGCCATTGAAGATTGGATACCCTATATAACCTCGGTGTCAAATAAATCAGATGGCTTTTGTCCATATGTAAATGTGAAATGTTACAAATTAGCCGGCAATACGAGCATTAATATAATGTTGGTCATGAAAACTTTTCTCGGACCAGCGCTAGAAAGGATTTTGGATCTGGATTACTAATAACCGGGAACCGATTAGTTATTGAGAGAAAGTCTTTAACAGGGCACGAGGTATCTTGGGAATTTTGAGGAGAATATTTGGGCGATTCTC
>JACCGJ010021475.1:0-13542 GCA_013407085.1 Atriophallophorus winterbourni | reverse complement strand
CTTGTCTAGCTCATATTTGAGTTTAATTGCTAGTCTCCGGAGATTATGTGAACAAAAATAAAATAATATTCGATTATAACTCGGATGTTAGCGAAGTGTATCGTGATACATGATTAGTAAGCGATTATGTAGCTCTAGACTGAGACATACTTAGCCAACCACGGAGAGAAATGAGATAATTCGTCGAATTTGACAAATTTGAAATGTTTCCGTGTTTACTGTATTTTCTTCAGCAATAATTGCCGTAATACTTGCAGTCGGCTTCATAGTTGCTACCTGCCGTGCACCTCAGAATGTGCAGCGGCCCTAAAACGGACCACTTATAATACATGAACATTTTGAGTGAAAATCATTTATCATTTCACATCTTTATTGTATTTTTGCGGTATCTAAAACTTACTTCAAATCGCGTAATGGGAGGAAAGATTGTTGACTTTCAATTGGTTAATAGCACATACAAAACCATGCCTGCTGAACTAAACAAACTAAAATGAAGTAATTATTTGTCCTTGACTCCCGGCTCGTAATTTGGATCGAATTATAGATTTTTGCTGTTGTGCATTTTATTCTATTGACATTTTATTTCTATTTTTCGGTCAGTTGGCAGATGGGCTTACCTTATAATATAATACCCGAAAATACTAGCAATCCATGTTATTTTAGCGCATCTATCTAGGCGTGGGCGACGTGACAGTATCATAGCCCATTTGCGGCTCTTTGCCTAGACTCAGGCTTCTAAATTAATACATATATACATTTAGCAAATCTTGGCAATAAATTCAAATTCTGGCCATTATCAATTAATTTTCCGTCGTTTGATTCTGAGAGAAGCATTTAAATTTTTTGTTGAGAGCTACTTATTTTATGAATTTTGAGGTCAAAAGACCCACTTTTACATGAAGTGTTTGAGAAACAACCAGCACGAACTCTTCGTAAGAATCTGGCAAGACCCTCTGGCGATCATTGTAGTTCCGAAAGACTGGTTTTCTCGCTTATCAGATGGGCGCCAAAATGGCCATTCCTGGATAGAGAATTAATAGCTCATTAATATCCTAATCGTGAAATAATGATGATGTAGCTTTAAATAAACTAAGGATCGTGTGTACAATATGACGAAGACTGCGAAGAATGTCACGTTGAGATTAAAATGCCTTAAATCTGTGTACTTGCGTTTAAAGTTGTATTCTCCGCTGACACGGCTACTCGCCGCATCCAGTGCAGGGGATTTCGGAAAATTAATGTTTAAACGAAACAGTGAACGTGCATCCAGTAATAAAAATTTCTAAAGGTGTGCTAATAAATCGTAAATTTCTGTTGGCCTATGCTGGGAACAGTTGAGGTCACATTGAGTAATGTCAAATTCTCTACAGTTTTTAGCCACTGATTTCCGAGGACGTAAGAACATAATGGATAGTACTTGGTGTTTAAAATATTGAAAATGCAAGTGATTCGGACTCGTTCAGTAGTAAGTTATATCGATATCAGCTTGCAGTTTATCATGATCCTCAGATGGCTGCTGAGTTTGCCATGCCTTGATTGCATCCGCTTGTATAGCAAAGAGTGAGGTTAATGTTGCACTAACATTATTGTTAAAAATCAGAAACAGGGGGCACCCAAACACGAACATTTATAGAACACCACATGTTATTCTATTTTCTTTCAAATATCTGTCTAGGCCTGGGCAACCTGACAGTATCTTCACGCACGTGCAGATTCTGACTGTACGGCAGTTTGCCTGTATGAGGCTTGTGCTTTCATACCATACCAAGGTTCTCTTAAAAGGATTCCCTGAGGCACACATGAAATGTTCTATTGTGTACGAACTATTCAATCCAAGAAAACAGGAGACCGCCGATTTTACAGATTTAGAGTTTGTGTACCAGTATATTGTGATCGACGCGGTGAAAAGTGTTAAAAGACATTGTAAGCAATGTCTATACCTAAACTTGTGTCAAATACCTTTGTCCAGTCATCGCGCACTAGTATGCGATTCGAAGTGCATTAACGTTACCTACAGAACCCGTCTTACGTTTTCAGATCTGATCAAGCGGTTACTAGAGTAAGTGATTGAGTTTCGCTATACTGCGAACATCTTTTCTTTACAATGTTGGATCGTTTGCGAAAAGTTGCCGGTTTAGGCTAAAGCTTATAATGTCTTATAAAGACCAGTTTCTTTCTCTATCATATGTATTTTATGTATGTATGTATTTTATATCGCTCTCAGCAGATACCCTTATATCACAGATCTATCAGTACCATAGATCTACAGGGTGCTTCTTTGTGAGAGATTTTAACTCTTCTAGGGTCGATTGACCTTCACTGGAGGTGGATCTCGGTTCTTTGAACGAGAGATACTTGACAATGTGATTGATATGCACCTTGTGTAGCATATATTCCATCCTACCAGAGTAGGCCCTTATGAATGTGACTCCATTTGGAGTTTAGTATGTATCCTAATGCTGTCCGCTCTGAATCTGCATCAAATTAAAGCACCAATATGTGCAAAAGATCACGTCACTTTTAGTTTTCGATAGAAGCGCAACAGTGTCTAGATACCAGGCCATATTTCTAGAAGGAATTATTGGAATACACAAAAATAGGCCACATTGCCTGACTAGTCTTTTTATTAATCAGTGATGCCGAAGGTTTTCAGATAGCACTCCGAAATAAAATCTTTACCGTTATAGATGCGGCTTTCCCTGTGTCGACGTGTTCGCATGCGGCGACGGGGCCTTCGTTTTTACACGGAACTTTGAAAACTTTTGCCTCAACGTCAGACGCTATGCTCGCTATTGTAGCCCGGAGAATCGTCACTGAAAAAGGTTAACGAACGAGAAACCTCAGCAAAGTGCTAAAGCACAGAAAGCATATGTCGTACGAACAACGGTGTATTGATGAGCCTACTGCGCTTATTCGCATACATTTGTCGCCGAATAGAGGCATCGCCGTACGTCCCTCGATCAGTAGATAATAGTGGACCAGTCATTAATGAGGCCTGTCTAAATCCTCACCCTCTTAAACTAGTATGTCTTCGTGTGATGTCGTTAATAGGTAATCTTCCTTCTGTTTCGCAGAACTGTGAGCTTTTTCTGAGTATGCATGTATGAAAGCACAAGTCTGATCCAGGCAAAGTGCCGCACAGTCGCAGATTTCACGTGCTCTGTAATGTCTAATTTGATCCACTGGCACTGTTCCGGAAATCACGGTGATATTGCTTGCTTGCTTCGGTGATATTGCGGTGACAATGAAAAAGATCTAGGAATTCTGGTTAATGTATGTATGTATGAAATCACAAGCCTGATCCCGTCAAAGTGTCGCACATCGCGGCCAACGTGTTAATCAAGTGGTTTGCCTCGTCCGTTGAACTCATATTTGTATCACGTGGAGGAGGTTAAATGGGATATCATTTCTCCTACGTTCGCTCCAAAACAAGAGAAAAACATCTTGATTCGGCGAAATGCGCGGATTTCTAATCATCAGTACTTTAGTACTGTGCGGCTAGGACTGTGCAAAATTGAGTGGCCAACGATAGTGAGCTGCATGCTTAAACAGGCTGGCCTGGGCAGCCTGGCAGTATCTTAGCCCATGTACGGTCTTCGACTATGCGGTACATTGCCTGGATCAAGCTTGTGCTTTCATACCGTCAGAACAGTCGCTTGAAAGCACATTGGATCAGCATCCCTGGAGACGTTAAAAACCTGAACCCCAATGTGGTGTAGTGGTAGTTCTTTAATCTCGTGGTTTGCCTCATCAGTAAAACTCACCTTTGATTCATGTGAAGGAGGTTAAATGAGATATCATTTATCCTGTGTTCGCTCTAAAGGAATAAAAAGAAAATGTCCTGATTCGACGAAATGCATCATATCAACACATTATCGGTTTGGTGAAATTACATTAGAATTGTTAAATACTGGGATGGCACTGCAGTTGCAGTTTATTCGAGAATCTGTCGGCTAGCCATTGAGAAGAACAACTGCTTTTTCACACCCACTGGCCTAGATTTCTCAGTGTCCATAAGCATCATAATTACAAATATTTTGTGCCATTCAATTTTAATTGATCATTCGATGTATTTGATACGCATTTCAATCTAGAGTATAATAATTGCAATTAAAAAGTGGGGTGGAGAAGAATAGGAATAGGATTCACATTTACACCTATGGGAATAATGCAATATTTCAATAGTTTATCACGGTACAAGAAATCAAAAGCTTGTCCATACCGCTGGATATCATATGCAGTAGGTCGGGAAATGCTGACATGATTGCATTTGTTTTTACCGCGTTGGATATGGGTTCGTATTTTGACTTACGATTTCTAGTACTTTCATTGTCTACCTATGACTATCATGATTATTTTGTGAGACAATCATATGTGATATCCAGCTTATCCGCGTTCAGATAACTCCGGGGTAAGTTGAGTTGCACATGCAGCAACTCATTGAAGTCTCACTGTCATTTCCCTGTATCTATCTAGGCCTGGGCAACCTGACAGTATATTCCCCCACGTGCAGCCTTTGAGTGTGCGGCACTTTGCTTGGATCTGTGCTTGTGGTTTCATACAAATAAACATACATTGATTCGTACTACCTATTCACGATCTGTGGAAATGCCATGAATCCAATTAAATAAATGAATTTCTCTACCTTGAGTTCTGTTTGGGGAATATCATTAGATTCCCCCAAAACTCATGCTATCATTTGAAAATGCGATTCTCGATTCTGATTGGTCTATTTTGTGTCTATTATTTTGTACGCCCAAGTATAAATATATAGACAAGCCGCAACCTAATCGGCCTTTTGGTCAAAGACTCTTAAGGCTCTTTGCCTTTGCGCTTGATACGCGTAATTTTGGGTAAACTTCTATTTCTTATTGTAGTTCCTCATAAACCCGCGTCAGCGTTACACATTAATTTCATCATTATGAATTACAAAGCAGTAAAAAGAAGAGTTTAGTGCATTCTGCAGGATATCTTGAATGGATCTGGAGTAGAATTATGTTGAACTAGCTTTCCGCAACTCGAGCACTAGGTAACATGAATATAACTTAATGGTACACATACATTCGAGGTATATTTGACTCCGATTCCCAGAATTCTTTGAAAAGCAGCCCTCAACAAAGGCCTCGATCAACCAACACCTTCAATTAGGTACTGTCTATAGGCCTATTGAAAGTTGCTTATAAATAATACAGATTACGATATTTTGTCATCTTTAGGACAAACATGCGACCTACAAAACCTCAAAAACTCATTACAAGTTTTAGAAAGATGTTTTGCTGATGAAATCATCTAGCCTGATGACAGAACGTCTATCAACAGTTAAACAAGCTCAGCAAACGCCAGCTGTCCAATATTTGTACCATGAGCTACGAATTTTGTACTCTGTTGCTGATCAGAGCTAGAAGTTTGATCAATCTGGGCTGGATAATATTCAGAAGACTGTCATGTCATCTTGCGCAGTAAATGATAGTAGTATTTCGTGGTGAAGTTTCTAGTGCAGATAGTTGCATCTTTATCAAATTGAAATATGTTATTAAAAGCTCAGCGTAAAGGCACGAGTAGAAACCTTGTGATAATTTCAACTCTGTGGTGTTCATCAGTGTTGCGGTCTCACCACTATTACATTTTTAAAGTTTTCAGAGTCCTAATCCATGTGAATTATATAAATGTGCAGCACTTTATCGGATTCTTGGCATACATAACGATCATGTTTGCTCTGTTGTTGGTTCCAGAAGCCAAATATACACTGCAATGTACGTGAGATATCGATTCCCAATTTGTCTTATACTTTATTCGAGAGTTGTTTCACTTAGTCTTAATTTTTAAAACTCCTTGCTCGACTTGTGATTTTTACGAGAAATGAAATTCTCGCCTTTTTAGATGCCTATTATATGAGTGTCCAGTAAGTCGTAGATACATTTAACTTCTGAAAAGACATCCTTTGCACCGAAGTTTCGCGATGTTTTAAAGCAAACATCACTGTACCATCTATACCATTCTAGAAAGCCATGAGTTCTACCGGATACGACTAACGGCATAACGTTGCTTGACAGTCATAACATAACGACCAACCAATTTCCCCTCCTGGTTACATATCTCTAATTGACAGCTTCTCTCAATACTATATTGACTACAGTAGATTTGAAAGCGTTTGCAAACAATCTGATCTAACAGACGTGGATGAGTGGATTAACTGTTTTATTGTTTAAACTAACTTATCTGGTTATACTTGAAGCTACTTTATTTTTGCAACGATTTTCGAGGTCTTTTATCTTTCTGCTAGTGGAGCTCACATTTGGCTTCCCTAATCGTCGACATTTTAGATATACGCGTCCATAATCCTGAAGTGTCTCGTCTAATTTGTAGCAATTTTTACGTTAGCATCCCTGCATTGCACCTAACATTTACATTATTTATTTTAAAAAAAACTTGGTTATTAATGATGAGTTAAATAATTGGAAATGAAACGGACTAGCTCAGAGCCCCAATTGTTCTCCTTCCTTTGCATTAACTATTTGTGGTATCTTCACATACAAATGTGACTATGACATTCATACATGGATGCAATACTGTCGAAAGGATACCATATCGATTGGTTACCTTGCCTCCATTATTTCTTACCGTGCTAATTTCACGGTGCAACGGAAAACAGCTATTTGTCTGAGTTTAAAAGCTTGTGAGAGCACAGTTACACCAAAGCTGTCACTAGTTCGTACAACAGATTTTAAGAATGATTTAATCAGGTTTTCTAAGGGGATGTGCTGATCTAAACTTAAGGACCTTACTTTAAGTTTAGGGTAAGGTGCATTGCATTCATATCTTCATTCTCTCGACTAGAATTTTGGTGTGCCTATTGATCACAGGTAGCCATCTATTTCAGGCTAATTTATCAAAGGAATGCATTAACTGACTTGTACAGCTATGGCTGCTATGACTTGTTTCGCACCTTCTCGTGACGTATATTCAAGATATCTGCGGTAACATAGCTAGCTGGTTTGCCATACAATATTTCACAAGCCTATATACTGATCCATATTCTATCATTCACTATACTCTGTATTCTGAACATCAAAACTATAATGGTTTTTAAATAATCCTTTTTTACCCAACCCTTATAAAATTGCCCATCTTATTTTTCAGATGAGGTTCACCTCTGACCATTTACCCTTTTTGCATCACAAATCATGTTAGATATAAATGTGCGTCGGGACATGTCTTTGGACTTTGCTTACCCGGCGCTGACGGGATCTCTCGGTTGGAAACAAGGTGATGAGGAAACTAAATGGGCGCAAAAAGCAATTGAAACCCTAATCAAGAAGTTGAAGAAACGCAAAGGCGTGCTTGAAACATTGCAATATGCGCTAACCCATCCCACCGAACTCACTGAATGTGTTACGATTCCGCGATCTCTGGATGGCCGAATTCAGGTACTAAGTCGATCGCCCCATCATTTACCTTTCAGGTTTCGCATCGCAAAGGTTTTCCGCATGTGATTTATTGTAGAGTATGGCGCTGGCCAGATCTACAAAGTCATCATGAACTGCGTTCTTTGGAGTGTTGTAAAGTCCCGTTTCACTCCAAAGAACCGGAGGTGTGTATTAATCCCTATCATTATGCCAGAGTTGACTATCCAGGTAAATCACCCCATTTTATCATATACTTTATTAATGAGTCTTACCGCCAGTTCTGGTCCCCAGATATAATGAGTATCCAGTCCCTTCGTCTACTGAAACTCGTGGTAATCAAAATCATTCATCTGGAGCCCACGTCGAACCGGACTCGAGTAAGTACTGACCATAATCATTTCACGAAAAAGCATTACGCCCTCATCAAGTACTAGATGCTTAACTGCTATTCAACTATGTCAATGAAATCCGAAATAAATCGGAACTGGATTTAAAAGCTACAGCATCTTTTATTCGTGAGTACAGGCACACTGGGATGAGTTGCATACACTTTGAATGAAGCATGCATTTAATCTACTTTTATCAACGATTAGAGGGGCGTGCATCAAAATAAGGTTACCTCGTCACTCAACTTGACGGTATAAACTGGCAAAACGATGTGTACCTAAGTTGTTCACAGAAATGACTCGTACGCGTGAACTCGCTGTAATCTTGTGGCCAACATTATGTATGTATGTATGTATGAAAGCACAAGCCTGATCCAGGCAAAGTGCCGCACAGTCAGAGACTGCACGTGGGCTAAGATACCGTCAGGTTGCCCAGGCCTAGACAGATATGTTGAAGAAAAAAGAACAGGAAGTGGTAGTGAGACTCCAGCCTGTTTCAGCATGCAGCTCACTACCTCTGGCCAATCAGTTTAGCACGGTGTTATCCGCACAGCACATAAGTACTGTACGATTGCACACCCGTAGCCAACATTAGCTCAACATTCCCATCCACGTTAGATTCATTTTCTATTCTGGTGAATCGCAGCTTTACAATATATCCATTCTGAACAATGCATCACTGGATATTTCAACATCACCGAGCCAGATTATCATGTAACTTGCAGCGCAGGATATCACGCGGCATGTTTCATGTAATACACACGCATTTATCATTATCCTTTTTATACGTTTCAACTCAACAACTTTTTACCTATTAAATGCCATATTGTTTTCGCCGCCATGCTGATATTTTTTTACTTTACCTTTATACTTCTGCTGAAAGCAGCGCTCAAATCTAAGATTTTTATCTTTTCAATTCCAGTTTTTTACGCTTCCGGCTGTCTACAACCTTAGATTTAAGCGCTGCTTTCAGCAGAATTTTTGCTACAATGTTTATTTCACCACTATTCTTTTAATCGCTGCTGCTTGTCGCACCAGTTTGTCCTATCTATGCACTCTGGTGTTTCGGGTGTATTGTTAGGTTGTATCAGGCACGTTTCCTTATTTTCATATTGTGTTTCATGAGACAAATCAATTGATTTACAGTGGAAATACATTTGTATGCAATCAGTTAGAGCTGTTTTTGGGTAACGTTTCACTTCTGACACAGAAGCTTCGTCAGACCAATGGTGATAGTCGAGACTGGGAACATGGCTAAGTAACATTCCAAACACTACCTCTGTTTTGAACTAACTACTGAACACCCTATAGTAAGCCTAAGGTGTTTCAAGTAACGAAGGCTTGACCAGGATCATTGGTCGATTTGTGTATTCACGTTAATCTGATACAAGTGAACGCCGTCAAGTTTTTGTTGACGCTGTGGCTGATCTGTAAAAGTGCAGAACTATTGGGGTTAAGGTTGACCAATTTTATGGAAAGATTCCAATTAACTATTGAGTATAAGATTAAAATTAGCTAATTACGAAATGTTACCCAAAAACTAATCTAACGGATTACATACAAATGTATTTCCATTATGACTACACGATCGGCCCTGAACATATTCCAACCAACAGTTGATTTACACTTTACAGGATAATAATTTTTGATGGTTATGCTTCAAGCAACTACTGATTTCCCCTTTAAATGAATCTGCGTCAAGGTCAGCTCAATGACCTTATCCATATGTCCTACGTGGGATGCAGACGGTATTACGCAAAACTTTTGTGAATTTGTCCGTTCAACCACTACGGACTTAAATGGAATGTTTTGGTTAATAAAAGTTAAGACATTCTCTCTCTATCGCTTTTACTTGCCTGATATTCCCGTCTTGGCGTTTCTTTTTAACTTTGCAACCAAATTTCATCGTAGTCAAGTATTACTCTACAAGTTGACTACGAAAATTTAGCTCTTAGGCAGTATATAAAATGTCTCATCTCTAATATAAACAACGGAAGTTAGAAAGCGCCTCATTTAACCAAAGTGTGCATTACGAGATCTGTTGACTCACCACTTGAATTCCAAACAAGGTGACTAGACCCTGGAGTTAAAACTGGTTTGGTCGAGTTTTAATTGTTCTTTAAGGCACGCGCTATGTTTTGGTTTCAAGAGAATTTTATTACTGCCTTTTTGACGTTTTTTATGGCCGGCGACTTGTAGCTGGGTGTGACACGGTATCTATATCAACGGTATCGCATCTCCAGCAGCAATCCTTTCTTGTTCGTAATTGATGCTGTCTTAAAAAACATTAACCGGTTTGAGAAAATTGAAACTGAGTGTGATTAATTGGAATTATAAGTACGCAGATAGACTAATGGTCCCGCAATCCGGTTTCTTCTTCGGGAACTCCATTTCACTGATAACACTCACCAATACTGTGCTTTGTTCCAATGAAGGTCGATTTGTTTTGCATAAGACGCATGTGTTAGCAAGCTATCACGTCTAGAAAGATAAGGCGCATGTAAATTGGACTGAGGTACTTGTGTTTCCGACATGCAAACAGATCGAGTAGAGCGGTCTCAGCAAGACTGATTACTTGCGGCTTTCACTGCAACGCGTCATAACAAGATTTCTTAGTAACCACTTGACAAGCATACAGGATTGTTCATTCATCGCCATATTAGGCTTGCAGCAAGACCACAAATGAATACGGCTTCCTAATATATTTAGATTTAACTAATCTCGCTAATCCCGGATCATATTTACCTCAGCCTTTTTAACAGGCTATGTGGACATTAAAAGGTTCGAATGTAATACTTCTTTCCACACCGACGCTTAGAAAAATGGAGATTAACTTTTATTTTAATGATATTGTTCGTTACTCGAGTCACTTTTTTAGGTTCTTATTTCATAATGTGATTCATTTATTTACACCTGCGAATATCACACGGTTAGCTAGATAAATATTTTATTTAGCTTTAGTACTTATTGCTGCCACTGTATCAGCACTCATAGTTATTGACAAATTTCAGCATCAATGATACGTTTTCAATGGGAAGTTATTACTTATCTTTGTTCTTTTAGGTCTATGTCCGGTATCCTATCAAGAGCCCAAATTTTGGTGTAGTATTGTGTACTATGAGCTCAGTTCACGAGTAGGCGAAGCTTACTTTGCAAGCCTGCCGAGTATCATTGTGGATGGCTTCACCGACCCTTCTCGTTCGTCTGGCCGCTTTTCTCTCGGCCTGTTGTCCAACATCAATCGGAGCTTGGCTGTGGAAAACACGAGGAAACAAATCGGCAAAGGTTGGTTACTTTTCTCGCTCAACACACGAACTAACAATCTTTTCTTCACTGTATTACTTTTTGTGGCCTTGTCTCGTGAATGAACATGCAATACATCACAGCTTGTATAGCTGAAATAGGTTAAACCACCGGTTTGTAGCTTTTTCGGGGTTGACGAATACGGATACAGACCTACTATCCTGGTTTAGACGATTCCTGTCCTATATTTTCTCGCTCGCTGCATTTTTTATCGCGTTTGCCCTTTAATATAACACAAATTTCAAGCACTATCTTCTTATTGGGAGGCTTCTGTTATTTAGTTGTCGCTTCAGGTCGAATAGTGAAACTCACATACATCGAACAGATTATCGTTCAAGCTCTACTAATTTACGCGTTTCGGAGTTGAAACAGCTCCCGTTGCGACGTTGTGAAATCGAGCTCCGACTATGTTGAACCCAACCAACCTCTATAACCACTACCAACTCTCTCCCTTCCAAATACTTAAACTCATTTTCGCGTCTCATTTGGCCTCAGTATACCTTCATATTTTCAAAATATTCTCCCCGGGATATCGTAATCCTCGTTCATTCCATACAGCGTAATTTCTTTTTTGCTATAAAGTATATTCGCTGAATCAAACTTGGATATGTCCATTTTCACGCACCGTTTTCAAATGGTCATGCCACTGGGATATGGGAAAATTCTGTTGCATTCAGAAGTAAGATGGGTGCATAGGTGCGATGTGTCTAGTTTTTTTGCTAAAGCGTAATAATATCAATTCAGCTAACAACTTGAATTTCAAAATTTTGTTGTTTTATGCATTGTTCTGCTCACATTCCCAGCGCAGACTCTGCAGGGGATGTGAGCACCACAGAACATTAGTTATTTTGAGTATCTTGGGCGCTTGACCGGGACTTACTGTGTAATTTGTGTTTGAACATCGTGATCCATCTTGTAAACCATGTTTAACAGTGACGTTCATGTTACTTCATGAACAAACATACTCATTTGCATGCATTTCCATCCCACGCACCCCACGACCGGTTTCTTACTGTTTGCATTAATCAGATAGGGAAAGTCGGATCAGAATCCACAAGTCTTAAAACAGTGTAGGAATTGTAAACAAGTTATTCTTGTAAGCCATGGGGTTAAGCCCACTTGTTTACCATTACTCCACTGTCTCAAAGCATGCTGATCCTGCTCGTACTGTTCCTACAATACCAATAAAAACCTTTCGTGTGTATGATGGATGTGCATGCAAATGAGAATTTTTTATTACCATCTACATGTGTATGGGCACATGTGATTGAACAGCTTGCACGTGCAAATCTTACCCAACGGTGGATTACAAGCATATCTTGTTTGTTGTTTCATCTTTTCCGTAATTTAAATCGGTACTAATTTGGCTTAATTATTGTCGCGATATCACGTTCGTGTCTTTCCCCACAATACTATGAGAACTCGAACGTACCCGAAAAAGACGTTCCCTTTTCTATCGTGTTACCATCACCCCTCGATTTATTCTCTTGTTGGAACAAAAAATTAGTTTTGTGGTTTTACCCACTTTTCCTTGGTCTGGCGCCGAGAACTTTCGCTTTTAATGAAAAGGTCAAATCTACCGCGTAGTGTTACACACATCGCTAATTTATCTGTTCGAAACCCGGGCACAAAATTTGCAAACCTTTCGTCGCTTTTGGACTGTTTTAATCACACATTTAATGAACCAGGGTCATGATTTAACCATGCTGTTTCTTGATGCGTTGTACCGACCGTGACGTTTTCCGTTTTGGGTATTTCTTTTTCGATCAGTATTTAAGTTCGCTTGAATTTCCCGATTCTCTCATATATGCACGGACAGCCTGATAACAAGCTCAATCCCATCGTAGAATGCTAATGTAAACCAAGTGACGGTGTTCTTTACTTTTATTTTCATCTCCTTGTTACGCTTCTTTGCCATTTCTCAAACTGTGATTTTGTGGTGTGGTTTGGGTAACTAGTCGGACGAAGACGTGTTCAACTTTTCATGTATTTTTTTCAATGGCAGTGCCCATTTGTCCAGTTTGGTTTCATGATTGATTCGGTGACGTGCGATAGGTTAACGGTATCCGGTTGACGATACTTCGCAGCATATTTCGCTTTTTGGATTTGATCATCTTTCGCAATTTAAAAGCGTGTATCGGTTGTCGAAATTCGATCGATCTGCTCCAATGGCAGTCTCATTTCTTCTACTCTACTGTACGGCTTCACGGATGTTCAATCGTGCAGTAATTCAGTGCTGTGCGCTAACACCGTGCTAAATTGATTAGCCACCGATAGTGAACTGTATGCTGAAACACGCTAGAGTCTCACTACCATTTCTATTCTGGTTATTTTCCCATGTCTGTCTAGGCCTGTGCAAACAGACAGCATCTTTAGCCCACGTGCAGTCTCTGACTGTGCGGTACTTTGCCTGGATCAGGCTTGTGCCTGGACCACCCACGCAAGAC
>JACCGJ010021474.1:0-13533 GCA_013407085.1 Atriophallophorus winterbourni | reverse complement strand
GCAGCATTCTACTTCATGCACTCGTTTATATGAAAATCTATGAACAACCAGCACTTTGATATAACTGACACAATTTGGTGCTCTCTGACTCTTACTTCAGGAGACCAATGCAATCTTGAATTGAACTATAGTTCTCCAACAGCAACTCTCGACCTAAACAATAAACTGATTAATGCTTTGCGCTATGTAACAACGCGGTACAATACTCAAATATTGATAATGGGGATTTGAACATTTCCCAGCTCTATAGCTGGGATGATCATGCATAAGATACACTTGAATATGAACTTCGAGAGGTCTTGGTTTATGCACCCCTTTGTAACCAGGTTTGTGGATTTTCTCCTAATTTGTCAGACCAGCCGTCTACCTTGGATTTAATACTGATATCAGATCCTACATCTGCAGAGAATATCATTTATAAACCGCTAATCGGATGAAGCGATCACGTTGTCCTAGAATTCGAGTACCTTTGTAGCGCTAGGCGCAACAGTGACGGAACGAAATGCGTCAGAAGGGTAAACTACTGTGCTCTGTGGGCCGAGTTACAGAGCACTAGTTTCGCAAAACACAAGGCAATAGCATGAGAAATTCACAAGTCTACTGACACAGCCTATTATTGGGCAGAATTTAGACGACTGCGAAACAAAGTTATCAGTTTAATTTGAGATAATGAACAAGCTTTTCAATTACAATTGATTTCTCAGATGCACCATAATCTGAAGATCTTATATATGACTCGTAAACGATAAAATGAATATTGAACCAGGAGTCTTTGCCCTAGAAACGTCATCCGGCTGTACTGAATCCATTAATCAGACCGTCGATTTGTTAGCAGAATTCTATGTCGGAGTTTTTGCGCAGAAATCCACGGAGTCTGATCAGGAACCAATTATTCGACTTGACCGACAGACCTTGAGTAAAGTATCGATTACTCCGAAGGTGGTAGTGCAGCATTCACTAAAATTAAACGTAAAGAAATCTCCAGGACCAGACGAGATAGCTCCAAAGCTGCTTAAAACCTGTCATGCGCAGCTATCTGAACCTCGATCCTGATTGTTTAATAATTTGATCCAAGCTTGTGTGGTACCAAAAGACTGGAAACTGGGAAAAATAATACCCATTTACAAAGGTGGTTGCCATTTTGAAGTTAAAAATTACAGACTGGTGACATTTTTTCATCGTTATCAAAAGATTTTAAGCGAATAATAACCGCAGAAATAGTGCGTCAACTGGAAACGAACCAACTTTTGACAGTTGCCCAACATGGATTTCGCAGAAGTTGCTCTTTTCTAACAAATTTGCTGACAAGCTCAGACAATTTGCAGATGGATGTTGATGCCTGGGGGTGGTGTATCTATGCGTGTTACCTGCACATTTCTAACGCTTTTGACAGAGTTGATCACAATTTACTCTGGAAAAAGCTAGAAAGCACGGTATTGTTGGAAGACTATATGAATTTATAAGTGATTACCTCAGCAACAGACACATTAGAGTTTGTTTGGACGGCCTATTATCAAAGAAAATCGATGTCACTATCGGTGTTCCACAAGGCTCAGTGCTTGGACCAATACTGTTCCTAGTTTGTATGAACGATATACTAATACCAAATGACAATGAGATGGTAGTGTTTTCTGACGATATGAAAGTATAGCGGCGAATCACGAATGTTGATGATTGTATTTTGCTGCAAAACGATTTCAATGCTTTTTACAACTGGTTAACCAAAAATAAAATGTCTTTGAATATGCAAATGTCAAAGATCATGAATGAAAATGTGGGCGGATTTTGTTAGGCGTGATTCCAAGGTAGAGATCAGTATGAAAATTTTACGGCAACGTTCATAGAGCTCCTCAAATTGTGACGCATCTGATTGATCAGCTAAGGTATATAATGCTTCCATTTTCGAGAGTAAGTTTAACGATTGCAGGCAACACCGGATGTTGCAGGCGAGTTGAGTATCAGGAGTGGTGGCTTGAGAACATTTTAAACTGTGCATCATTCGTGTCCGAGCTATTTGGTCAAAGAGAGCCCCAATAGGCGTTGTGACATACAAGCACATATTCGAGGGCTTCTGGTACACCACCAATGAGGTAGCATTTGTCATATCGCGTGGCAGACAACTGTTGAAGTCCGCATGCATAAGCCATGGTTCAATTTCACCCACACAACGACGAAAAGTCAATTGCAGGAGGCCGGTTATCATCCAAATATACGTTAGTCGTTTACCATGAACGCAGGGTGTCTTCGGAAATGTCAACCAATGAAAGGTAAAGAGATACTTACACCCAGAGCAAGTGGTCTCCTGAATGTTTAACAGGTTTGGCTACCATTGCGGCTGCAGAAGCCATCAAACACAAACGCTGATCTTCCACGCTAGTTGGAGTCATCATGACAAAATGTATTGGCAATTCTGTCCTAGTCAAATGAGACGTCGCAAACGAGTTGAAATGTTTGTTTATGTGAGAAAGTTGTAACGCGTACAATCCACTCTCCAGCAATGTCCGCATACGGATTTTCCGTTTTCATGGGCACTGAGCAGGGCACGGAATAGCAAAATAGACAGAAAAGTAACTCTCTCCATGTAGGCAAGGACGGGGTTGGTGGACATGTCAATGATGTTTGAACAAAAATACGTTTTCTGATGGACAACCGAACTGATCGTCATCCTGCCCACAACATTAGGATGCAGAAACCACTCTATATTGAACCTATAAGCGTCGAAATGTGCTCGAATAACCACATACGGCCAACGATCAGTCTCCATCGACCTCGGTCTGCGATTAAACGTTCGATGAATCTTCATTGTTGCCGATGTCAAAACCCCTATCCTGAGAGCCGATTCCCTCTAACACTTTAATCTTCCAGTCAACGTGAGTACACGAAAACTCATTGACAATGTTACAAAGATTAACGACATCAGAAACTGGTGTAATTCATCCATACAAACTATTCGAGTCCTGATTCCAGATACTGCACCGAATTTCATTTCACTCATGAGGAAATTTTCAGATATCTTCAAAACACGTGAACACAACACCCCTCTGAAGCATGACATCAAACAGCATATTTCAACCCGTGGACACCCGGTTTTCTGTAGACCACGCAGAATGACGCCTAACAAAGTTGAAGCTTCTGAACGAGAATTAGAGCATATGATGAAATTCGGAATATTACTTCCATCAAATTCATTGTGGGCCACAACTCCTAACATGGACGAAACGAACTAACCGGACACCTGGCTTCCATATGGCGATTATCTTGCTTTAAATCGTGTAACAATCAAAGTTTGATATCCTATTTCACACTTACATGAATTTGCACTGTTTCTTCGCGTAAAATCTGTGTTTTCAAAGTTGGATTTAGTGCGCTCATATCATTAAATTCCCGTTGCTGACGAAGATACTCCCAAAACTATCATCACCACTCCATTTGATCTGTTCGAATTTCTCAGGATGCCATTTGGTCTACGCAATGCTTCACAGAGCTTCCAAAGATGCATGGACCAAGTTTTCTGCGGTCAATCTCTCTTCAACGTCTACATTGACGATGTCTTAATCTCTAGTACAAATCCCACTGAACATCTCAAACACCTTCGTGAAGTATTTCAACGTCTATCCCACTAGAACATTGTGGTTAATCTTGATAAATGTCTGTTCGGTGTGAGTTCTGTGGAAATTAATGGACACCAAATTGATATTTTAGGTATAAAACCGTTACCTCAAAAACTATCAGCTATCTAAGATTATTCATGTACCAGCTCTATTCTTCAAGTCAGACGTTTCTTGGGTTTGGTCAACTCTTATAAACGCTTCATTCCACATTTCACAAATATGGATTGACTTGTCACGTGGGAAAAACATGAAATTGAATTGAATGACGAAACACTCAAATAATTGTGTTAACTATCAACGTTTATTACCTTCACTCTCTCGTTTTAAACATTATAACGTGAAATTAAATCCGGATAAATGCATCATTTCTGTTGATGGGATTGATTGTCTCGGATACCGTGTATCGTCTAATGGACTCCGTCCAGACCAGAATAGTCTTAAACCTCTGGTGGAAATGAAATTGCCAAATTCATTTAGTGAACTTTGATCGGTAATATGAGTGCTACAATATTATTCTAAATTCATCCAAAATTTTGAAACCGTTGCTAATTCATTGTTTACATTACTGAAGGCAACAACTTTCAAGTGGACTTTCGAACATGAGAAGACACTTCGGGATATTTTATCTATATTGCAAGCCAGTGCTTTACTTAAGCCGTTTACACCAAATGTGCGTTCTGTTTTAATCACTGGTGCTTCTTCTCATAGAATTGTTGCTGTTTTAGAGCAAAATGGCCATCCGGTATCGTGTATTTCACGTCGACTGAGTAAAGCAGAACGAAGTTATGCTCAGACTCATCGAGAAGCGCTTGCTTTTTAATGGGCTGCAATGCGCTTACACAAATATTTATTTGATCATGAATTCACTTCAGTAACCCATCATGAAGCACTGAAATTTATTTCTAATCTCGCATGTTCATTGGCGAAATCTACTGCAGCAATGGTTCAGAGATGGAGCATAGCTCTTGGTGCATATAATTACACCATTAAACATCGCAGTGCAAAACAAATTCCGCATGTAGATTACTTATCCCGCAATGCTGTGACATATGAAAAGACTGACAGTACAGAATGCATGTTGGTTCAACCACTGTGTGTATCCCGTTCAGATTTACGATTTGAGACAAAGAATATTTTGGTCCGATAATGACTGCAGTTGAACGAGGTTGGTCAGCCACATCCAAGAAAAATATCCAGCTTACTATCAGCGTCGTAACGAATTATGTCTAATACCTGAATGCTTGTTGTGTGTAAATGATCGTATTGTTATTCCTCCATCATTTCGTAAACAAAAACTTGATGATTTCAATTCGGAACACCTAGGCATTGAAAAAATGAAATCGTTGGCCAGACAATTTTGCTGGTGGCCTTAAATTGAAACTGATATCCGTAGAACTGCTTCTTCATGCCATTCATGTAAACACAAATTATTCCTTCAGCCAACAAAATGAACTCTGTGGTCGTTAACTGGTGAAGCCTGGCAACGTATTCATATGGATTGCTGCGGACCATTTTTAAAGAAATACTATGCTCTTGTGATTATCCATTCGTATTGAAAATGGTCAGAAGTTTTCCTTACTACCAAACTCAATTCTGATTTCACAATGCTTGCATTGCGGAAGGTTTACAGACTTGAAGTTGTGCCTACAGCCTTCGTGGGTGATAACTGAAGCCATTTCTCTGCTTCATGTGTTACTCAATGACTACATTCTCTTGGTTGCCGACATTAGTTTACTGCACCGAAACATCCACAGACGAATGGATTAGCCGAAAACTTTGTAGCTACGCTAAAACGTGCCATTTCCTCTTTTTCTCCAACAACATTTAATGAACTTGATCGTTGTTTTGACAATATCGCAATAGGAAACATTCAACTACTGGAAATACACCATTGGTTTTATCGAAATCGTGATCCTTGAGATCAAATCTGCTGGAACTTGGATCGGCTGAAGTATCATACTATCGTGAGAATGATTACCCTCCAAGTACCGGTATTGTATTAAACAAGATCGGAGGTACTATGGTAAAAATACTTTATCTGGAAGACGGAACTGTGCACAAGCGTCATGCAGTTCAAATCATCTATCAAGATTCAGGTCAGTTGCGTTCTAATACTGGTTGCGTTAGCAATCATAGCACAACACCTCTAGATTCTTCCGAGAATAATGAATCAAGTGAACCTGTCGGAAAGACCGAGGAACAAACCTATTCAATATTACAAAAATTCGAGGACGATTGGGAACTGCGATTGATGTGATGATTGTTTGAATAACAATCAATAATGTTCAATCAATAATAATCAATAATGCTGTTATTAAAATTCTCGTTGTTAGACTTAAATTAATTAATACATACCGTGTAATTCGAGTGAACGTGATTCATTCTCACTTCTACTCTTGGGTTGGTTATTTCATTCAATTCAATACAATACAATTCATTACACTTAGATATTACCGTTTGGTATCAATTGCCGATAACGCCATATCGATTTATCGATTTCTCTTACCCTCATCACTCACATTCCATCGATTTTCTGTTCGTTAACTCAGTTAACGATATTCATCGGTTAAATACCGTATGTACATAGACAACACACATTAATAACAATATACTCTTTGTCCATGCACGGTATTCGTTCTTCTGTGGTTGTGTCAAAGGATATAACTGCAACCCACGCAGTCTCAATATCTATTTCTGGCTATCAAGTACAAGACCGATCGGTATCACCTACTGTTCTGTCTTCTAGTTTAAAATGTATAATGCTTTCTCTAGTTTTGCCTTTTGATTGAGCGTCGTTATAAATCTTTTCGGATTGGATTTAGCATCCCTATCTAAAGAAAAACTGAAACTCATGTTCGAGCAAACGCTGTATATAAACACAAGCGTTTCGAGCGGTTTTGTAGTGGACCCAAGAACGAGAAGTGATAGATAGCTTCTTCTGCCATCAGTTCAGTTCAGTTGCACAGGACAGTAAACGATCTCGTTTACGGGTAGACATACGAACTCGAGGCGTCGACCGCAGTTTGATGCCTGATCACATACGAAAGAAATTTCGAATTGTGAAATATTCTTTTCTTTCTACATTAAAGCCACTTAAACTTCACAACCGTTTGATTTACTTTTGGCACCGTCAAATGTAGGTAGTAAAAGTTATGTTCAATAATCATTCCTAATAATGACTGCATTCCAATGACATTGTACATATTCGGTTAATAGCTTACATATTTGCATAATAATGGAAATAGATATCGACATCTATTTTCAACCTTTTTTGCTTTAAGGTATGTACCGGAAAAATGGCTTGAATTTCTCTCCAAATATATCACGAAAAATTTAGAAGCGATTCTGTTGTTATACTTTCTTTTTAGCATTTATTTAGCAGCATTTACATTGTAAAAATGAACGATTGCTTATCTTATTCGCCATTCAGAGCTCAGAACTTACATGACTGAACTGACTTTATCGTTTGAACTCATTAATATTGCTGCTCTTTACGAAATCATATATGGTAAACATTTCAAGCAGTAACCTTCATGATCCTAAAAGTGGCCAAATGAAGGTGTAACATTTTCATCATAGTATCAAAATTCCTGGGAACATTTTTCCTAAATAACGAACGATCATGTGAGTACACGAGTAATTTCTCAATTATCGCTCGAAGTGCCAGAATTTTCAACTTCATTTTATATAATTTAATGATTATGTACATAATTCCGAGACATTTTCCTAAACGCACAATAATGTTAAGTACACAAAACATTAACTAATATTTCTTTATTAGGATCAAAAGATATGGCTGTTAATAGTTGCAGAGATGAATCAAGAGTTTATTGTTAATTATATATTTTTCTTAGAAATTTTGTTTCCTTATAAATTTGAAAAATATGTGTAAGAAATCACAAGTATGATACGTGCAAATTGACGCGAAGTCTTGAATTATTTATGGGTTTGTGGTGGTGAATATGTGCAAAGTGTGAAATTTTATGAATATTCTAAAAGTATATTTGAACATTGGAACAATACATTATTGCAATTTAAAAATTTCAAAAGCTTGAAGATAACCGCATTGTGAAGTACGCATATGTCAAAATCTGTAAGTCAGTATAGACTTTGTGTGCTCCACATTGCGTAACCACTAGCAATTATTTATTTTTCTATCGCATAATTTTCTCACTCGTATATCTCTTTCGATATAAATCGGAGCACCATTGTGCGGTTTCATAGCACGACTGGCGTAGTTGTGTCAGGGTTTTTCCTTTGTTGTTTGTTGATGCTGAACGTGGAGATAGCAGGGTATCTGTCATTCGTAGTGCGTCAGGGTGTGGAAGGTGATGTAAATGCTTCAATATCGAACCTTGGATTTGTGTAGGAAATCAGGATGTCTCCAACTGATGTTCTCCTGGACTATGTTGCTGATATGAAGAAATGCGACTTACACGGGCTTGACCCTATGTCGTCTATCAAGAAGAAGAAGAAGCCGAGGAAGACGACTTGTCATTCGGGTTTGTAGTTGACCAGATTACTACAATAATATCCCCAAGAACGTTGGAGAAAAGGCACAGGAGATGGAAGGTTTATCGCGTTAGCCAAAACGTGTACAGAGCGTTTACGATGCACGCACGAACGAACGGAAGTTAATTAATTGTCAAGGTCAATGTTTTGATGAGGCAAAACAAGCGGTGTTACACAGCCCCCCTCCAAGAAGTCTGGTCAATGAAGACTTCTGATCGAGTGTTGCCAGTAGCGTGGCGCATGCGGGTGTCAGGTTACCCCGGGTAGGGACGTAGTCTCTCAGCAACCAGTCACATAAAAGTTAGCCAGGGCGCTCGGTCTGCGTGGGTCGATCTTCGGTGGTTCGAGAGTAGGATGTACGGTGAACCGATCAGGACTAAGCCAATTAGCGTCTCACATGTGAGTGAACGTACTGCCGAGCCGCCTCACATGGAGTGAACAGCTGCTAGCGGGATTTTTCCGTTTGACGTGGTCTTAGTATGAACCCAATTTGAGCAGAAACAGGCGCATTCGTAGGCTTGACAACAAGAACCACAAGCTTCGAAACACAGTCCCTGCTCAGAATTTCCTGTGTCCCGAAGGATGATAAACGGCCGCGCCACGGGAATCGGTTGGCGCGTCAATCTGGGCTTGTAAGGACCTTGTGTGATGTGACAGACGTGTTGAAACAATTGTGCTCTTGTTGGTGGTTAGGGCTACCGGGTAAGTTGGAGGCAAGCGTAGGTGAACCAGGAAGGGTGCGCGATTCGGTTGCATCAGCGGTGGGTGGATGCGTACCTGAGGGAAAAAAGAAAAAGAAAACTCCCTGGTGCATGGGTTTAGGGCCACGAACGAGTGATTAGAATGAGGTACGAAATAATGCACGCGTGTATGCCGATAGATATGAAAGTATTAACTATCTACAACAAAATCAGCGAATCGAACGGGTTGCCGTTTGGCACGTTTAGTTCATGTAGTGACTGGCTCTGGGTTAGCAGTAGGGACAGGAGGGGTAATTACCAGTGGTAACGAGGTTGGCGTTGGGTCATGTGGGATAACTTTCTCGTCCATAAAAGCCGGTTTGACTCTGTCGATTGAGACAGTGTCATGCTTGCTGACACGGTCAATCACGACCGTCTTGGGAGAGCGCCGAATTACTCTGAACGGTCCAGTATAAGGAGAGTGGAGAGGATGCTTCACCATCTCATTCCGGAGAAAACCATGTGGACAATCAGCCAACTCCTTTGGGACATGTGATGATTTGGCCTGAAGCCGCGGGGGTGATGGGCGAAAACGACCCATGTAATGGCGCAAGCGCGCCACGTAATCTCTATAGGCAAATAGTGATTGCCTAGCAGGGGAGACATATATATAGCCACTTGAAGGTGGTAACGGGCCAACGAGGTCTACGTGCCTGTGCGAGAAACGCTTATCCGGTTCGACGAAAGCTCTCAATGGGCTTTTTGTGTGTCGGTGGATTTTCGAGCGTTGACAATTACTGCGCGCTTTAGCGCTTGTGCAAACGACTTTACTGGATTTTGGTCCGTCACGTAGACCCGCGGATTTCTCCTTGATGTGGAGAAGACGACGTGATTTCTTCGGGCCGGCGACAGTAGTCGTCGTTAGCTGTCGGCCCGATGTGCGATGGACGCATGGTTTGATGCAACGCCGCGCATCGTCGCCGTATTTCCGATGTATCCAGCAAACGGGTGACCGAGTGTGACTACTCGAGTTTCGGCGGGATGGGGTGCGAGATATTGACTTATTGTTGAGTGCGAGGTTTCGAACCTCATTGCGTAAAGCCGCAACCTTAGCCAGCAGATCCGCAATGCTGACTTCCGTTGGAGTACCCTGTGTGCGTGATTTTCCTGCGGTTACTGTGGAAACATGGGCATCTGGATAGGGACGGATACATTCAGCGATGTTGTCCGCCATTTCCGCAAGCTCAGATACCGGAGTGCTTTTCGCAGCAACCAAGATGGGTTGCACGCACTCAGGTAAGCGCTGGAGCCATAGTTCCTTTAGTAAGGACTCGTCCATGTGCGATGACCCTAGCAGGCGACGCATCTCCATAAGTATGGTAGATGGCTTTTTGTTGGCAATTTCTAAGTTGCCGAACAACTGCTGCAGCCTAGATCGTTCAGACGGAACCGTGAGAGAAATTACGGCTTGTTTGACGATACGGTAGCGGTCACCTAGGGGTGCAGTCAGGACTGCGTCGCGTACATGTAATAACACATTTGCGGGGAGTTTCTGCGTTAATTGTGAAAACATGGCGTAGTCATCAATGATATTCTTAGAACTAAATTCAGTTTCTAAAAAATGAAACCAATACTCAGGGTCCTGGGAAATAAAACTGGGTATTGTGATGACCGTCGAAACCAAAATAACGCGTTTACAATCACTCATGATCAACAGGAGCAATTGATGCAAATAAAATGCACGATTAAACGAGGTAAAAAAATTTACCTGAAAACTCCGATGTGAAGCGGAAAAATTTTGACGTACCGGAAAAGATACATGAAGAATGCGTGTATGTCGGGCTCACCAATTTGTAGTACACGAAGGATTCGTGCATCACGTCGGGCTCACCATTTTGTAGTTGACCAGATTACTACAATAATATCACCAAGAACGTTGGAGAAAAGGCACAGGGGATGGAAGGTTTATCGCGGTAGCCAAAAACGTGTACAGAGCGTTTACGATGCACGCACGAACGAACGGAAGTTAATTAATTGTCAAGGTCAATGTTTTGATGAGGCAAAACAAGCGGTGTTACAGGTTCGTTGGTCTCAAGATAGCAGTAAACGCCGCGTGGTCTCGTTCTGCGTCACCTTACTCCAGGTCTACAAATTGTAAGTTGTCAAGTTGTGCGATGGATGTGCAAGTTGTTGCCTTCACCTCGACTATGCTCGACTATGATGAGACGTTCTGTTATAATGCGGGAAAAGTGTTCTATTGTGATGTTCATCACAAGTAGTTTGCGGCCAAAGGCTTTAAAATTTGCATGTGCAGGCAGAAGCATTCAGGAGAAGGAAAGTGGTTTGCACTTGACATTCATCACAGCTCCAACCGAGATATGATAAGTGCTTGCCTCCAAGGATTGTCTAGCTCCTAATTTCTTTGAGAAGTGGGTCAGCGGGGTAGCGCGCGTCGCAGTAGGGTATACCTATCAGAAACTGAGCTTATTGATCCCCTGTGGTTGCCGCATTGTTTCGGAGCGCATGATCCCTTAGAATTCGTGTGTTTGCCAAAGTCCATGGGCTAGTACAGGGACGTTGTTGCCTTCATTCTGCCTTCACGGAGATGATGGTAGTCTGGCTGGCTTCAGGGAAAGAACAGGGCGGTTTGTAACATTTTAAATTGTTGCTCGACGCCCTGTGCCAACTACAATGGCCTATAGTACTAATCAAAGTTAACTTGTTTGTGATATGTCGTGACGGCGTTTAAATTGGCTTGCTGTGGAACATGAGGCATTCGTTATCACACTGGATTGTCAAGGTGAGCCGCTCAAGCCCTTATTGAGATGTGCGATAGAGTGACCAAAAGTGTTTGGGAGGTGGGCGTGAGAACCTATTTAGGAATTCACCAGTAGTGAGTGCTAGATTTCAAGCGAGGTGCTGGATTCGGGTACCAAGATATTGGCTTTGACGTGGGTCAGAAGGCACTTTGTCCACAAGTATTTCAAAAGTGCATTAGAGATAACGTTCCGGTCAACCAATAATCCCATATGCTTCATCAGTTGTAAATGCTTTTTATTCTCTAACTGTAGCAGTTGGTGCAGGAGTGCCTCGTTAGACGTGCCGAAGCGGTGCGGATAGCATTTTCCAGCCCGTTGTGAAAAGCATCAAATCGTTTGTGGTCGATTACGCTCGGAATTCACTCAGATTGTGATCACCATGGGAATTTTATATCTTGAGGGTAGACTAGAAACTTTTCGAGGTAAATTTCAACTAAGACGAACCACACCTTAAGGTTGGAAGAACTAAAGTGTGGCAGAGCAGAGTTAGAATTATTGATAACGTCTTCTTTCTTTGATAAAATTGAAACGAATCTTATTTGATAAAGGTGATTCTCTGAAATGGTGAACAAGGGGATATGAAATTTAATTTTACGGGCCTACCAGTTATGTGATTAACGAAATACACCTCTTGTACCGAAAGTGTTTATAATAAGCTCGTTAATTATGCAATGATAACGGTAAACTAAACGGTCAATTCTATGTATATACTGACAGTATTATAGAATGTGGAAAAATACGTGTATATTAAATCTGTAAGAAAATACAGTCACAAATTACATGTATGCTTCGTCAATTGACGAAAAAACATAGGAGAATGACAGCGGTCTGGATCTGTCTGCTGGTGATTATCGATCGCTTGTTGTGGTTATCAAGGAAACGAGATTCTGCAGCAATGACCTCGAAAGTGTCATTGGAGGGTAATGTATGATGGGTATCATCTTGTAGATTTAAATAGAGTAAGATTGCTTCCTCCTTTATTTATACCTACGGAAACTTTGTACTTTGATAACTTTTTTCTCGCGGTTTTTCTAGAAACAACTTCGGGTGCCATTGAAGCTCATGAACGCAGCCACGCTGGGCTCACTATTTGTGTAGTGTTAACTCTGTGCCAATTGTGAAATTCTATTAATATTCTATCTATAGTGGAATGTATGAAATAGGCGTATTTAACCCTTAACTGCCCAATTTAATTTCTAGGCTGAATACGCTACACGTCCATCTCTCGCAAACTCTCGATGCATACTGGCGTTATATGCCGGATGGCTGTTGTATCTCTGTATCAAACTGGTACTAGACTTGTATTGAACAAGCAAAAACACAAAGGAAACGATTTGAACCGATCACTGTTTATTTACACAACTTTTAATTAGCGTACCGAATTCGGTACTGTTGGTAGTAAAAGGTTAAAAGCCTGTAATGACATAGAGACTTACGTATCCCTTTGCGTATTTCACGTTGCGTTATCACTAACAATTAGTATTTTTATGTCGTAAAATTTTCTCTCTCGTATTGCTCGTTCAATATTAATCGGAGAAGTGTAGTTTACGGAGAAGAAGGAGAGAATCGAGATCATTAATCCGAAACTTTGTTATTTTTACTTCGTTAATACGAGGATTTAACACACGTTCACGCTAATTTCGCTTTTTATTTTGTTTCAAACAAAACGACACATGACATCATGATAAAACTGCTCATTGATATGAACTTACGTTCACAATTTTTAAGGAATTATTCTAGAGGAACATAATTCCTGCAGGCGAAGATACATACAGATTGCCTAGTCCTTGAAGAAAATGAGAATGGAAATAGAAATTGTATTGAGACTACAGCTTATTTTCGCATACAGCTTACTTGCGGTGGCGAGGCAATTCAGCATATTGTAGCTGCGTAGCACAGAAATATGACATG
>JACCGJ010021473.1:0-24565 GCA_013407085.1 Atriophallophorus winterbourni | reverse complement strand
TCATCAGAGAAAAACAGCTCTGGGAAAAACGTCCGAATATCCACCTTAACACACCGAGCATCCGAGACGAGCGTTTGTAAACGGCTTCGCATTGTAGACCATTTTTCAGGCTACCGCAAATCCAGACACCCAGGTCTTTTCTTCTTTGGTGTACTCCAGGATATTGTTGCCAAGCTTGTATGAATGAGAAAAGCTTAGCACACGACCGATGTGCATGATTTGAGACTTCTGCATGTTTAGCGGTAGGTTATTTTCAGATAACCACATTTGCACAGCATCCAAGTCACTTTGAAGCACACTGCAATCCTCGGCAGTGCTGATTTTTTTCCATATTTTTATGTCATCTGCGAACAGAACCATCTTACTGCCGCGTGGTTTTGGCAGGTCATTCATATAGATCAGAAACAGTATCGGTCCGAGCACGGATCCCTGTGGAACACCGCTAGTGACGTCGATTTCCTTCGATAGTATACCGTCAACTCGAACCCGTATATGTCTTTTGCTGAGATAGTCTCGCAACAAGTCATACAGTCCTCCAGCAATACCGTGTTTCTTTAGCTTGTTCAGCAGTAAGTTGTGATCAACTCTGTCAAAAGCTTTAGAAATGTCAAGGTAGCATGCATGAATACTGCCTCCAGCGTCCACTACACTAGTCAAGTCGTCCAAACATGTCAGCAAATTAGTTAGACAAGAGCGGTTTCTGCGAAATCCGTGTTGGACAATTGTCAAGAGTCCGTTCGATTCCAGGTGGCGCACTACTTCTGCAGTGATTATGAGCTCAAAAACCTTCGAAACCGAAGACAGCAATGTCACAGGCCTGTAATTTTTTACTTCAGAACGGCATCCACTTTTGTAAATTGGTGTAATTATTCCCAGCTTCCAATCAATTGGTACCATTCCGACTTGGAGCAATTCGCTAAACAGACGAGATAAAGGTTCCGAGAGCTGCGCATGACAGCTTTTGAGGAGCTTCGGTGAAATTTCGTCTGGTCCCGGAGATTTCTTTGCGTTTAACTTTCTTAAGTGCTGCGCAACCACCATCGGAGTAATTAATATTTCACTCAGAGTGGGACGATCATAACGAATGCTTGGTTCCTGTTCGTGCTCTGTGATTTCGGTGCAAATACTCCAGCATAAAAGTCTGCTAACAAATCAGCGGTTTGTTCAACGGATTCAGTGAAGCCGGATGAAGTTCTTAGGGCAAAGACACCTGGTTTGATATTTGTTCTGTCGTTTACAAGTCGATATAAAAGCTTTGGATTCCGATGCATCTGTGAAATCAATTGCGAATGAAAAGCTTGTTTATCGTCTCGAATCAAGCTGATAACTTTATTTCGCAGTCGTGTAAATTGCATCCAAGAATCAGCTGTATTTGTAGTCTTATGAAACTCCCATGCTATTGCCCTTTGCTGCATCCACTTTTTGGTCCTGCTACGTAGCTTAAATTTGTTACGTCGAGAATTTTTCTTCGGGACGAGGTTTGAATGTTTCTCCAATAAAAATTTCAGGTGTTGTAGGAGAGAGCGCTAATGACTGTCTGGATCGGAGTAATCCAACTGTATGAGACTAATGCTTCGAAGCTCTGCACAAAGGGTACGGTAGTTTACCTTTCTGAAGCATTTCATTCCGTCAAATTTGCGCCTAGCATTACAAACGTAGTCGCATTCTAGGACAACGTGATCGCTCCGTCCGAGCAGCATTCTTGCTCCATTTCATTCATTGCGTACGCCTAATCTGTCTACTGGAGATGGTTGATCGCTTGTTTACGTGAGCAAGATATGCTTGGATTCTACAGCGATGCGCTCGAAGATGTCATTCAGGAAGGAGTTAATGATTAGCATGCCAATCTGATGTTAATTAAACCATTAGGGTTTCGTTTCACCTGGTAAATGCACTCACGCCATACTGGCGTGGCCATTTGCCACTACAAGTTGCAATGCATGAAAACACTTGCACTCAACCCGATTTATTCAACTAAACTTACAAAATTCGCAATATATAGATCGCATAAATTCATGATCAATTTGCTGTATTGTCCCAGGAATCACTCAAAACACTCTTTACATACAGTGCTGAAACTGATACAATGTGTTCGAATATGAACTCTCTTGGAAGGCATCGCTGGACGTGATGGTAGAAGCTGAATTTCAGTTACGTTTTCAGTAGTTATTTAGCTTTATCGATATAGGAAAATCAAGATAAAACGATTTAATCTTTTTTCTGTATTACGTGTATGAAACGATAATGAACATTGAACTAGCTCTCGTCCTCGTTCGTGTTAAAATCTTCCCATTTATTGGTCTGCTCCACCGGATGCGTTACCTGTAATAGGAAGCAATCAGACGTAAATTCGATTTTATCCACCATATAATATGTATTCACGTGTAGTATATAATGGTAACCTATCGACGAATCCAAACACTGAACCTATATATTCTACTCCATTACAACTTTGAACTTTGAACCCATGCATCTTGACACAATGGATTTACATGTGCCATTCGACCGATTGAAAACAGTTTTACCTGATAACTGAGCTGCTCAGTATGCAAACAAATCCCGGTTTAACTACCTATGTTATTCGTAATTCCCATATGATTTTATAATTTTTGTAAAGCTATATGATTTTAGATCTTTAAATAGAACTGAATTAAACTGTCTATCGCTGTGAGTGGTACGGGGGTGATGGTTCCTCCAGAGTCGGACTGTTTGGTCGCTTAAAACGCTGCGGAGAATGACATTGACATGCGATTGTGATGTACATCCATGATCAAAATCGACTAAAAGTGGCCAACATCAAGAAAACGGATATTTTGATGTGCGGTCGAACGCTCGAGTGTGCAGTCTTTAGGTAATTCAGTTGAAGTAACCTTACTTATAACAAAACATGCATTACGCCCAAAATGCAGGCATGGACGACATTTTACATGGCCTTGGTATGCGGCATTGTGCAACCTTTTGAAAATGCCACTAAGTCGGATAGGTCAAGGGTGTTTTGCGTTTTGGATAATGAGAGAGTTAAAAATAGTCATGATAATCCATGTGTGGAATTGTTTTTAGCTTTAGTTAACGTGATGATTAAAATAAAAATGATTTATAGTATCAGAAACGAAAACGTGGGTGCCTTGCTTTTTACCTGCATATCATCCGGGAATAAATCTATTAATAAACTCCAAACATAGACTTCCAGAACACGCATACGCCTTTAAAATTAACGATTTCGGTTATCAGTCGTATTATATTGTTCGGAACTTTCAATGTTTTGGAAAAGAAATTATTCTAAAGTGTTTCGAAGTGTTTCTTTTCAAATTGGTACGAAACTAGTCATGAGGTCTGTGCGAAGGAAAGGCATGGAAATGAGGATATTTTGTTCAAGCACATGGGTTTAATCAAATTTACTTGCGTTTGGGCACTTGATTCAACAAAGAACATATCATCGAGCTACCAAACTTGTCACCGGACTCAGCTGGAAACCATACAATGAGCGAATCAAAACCCTGAATTTATTCGATTATCCCCGTCGTCGTGTCCATGGGGATTTTATTTTGGTTTACAATATATTGAATACCGAATATCACCCTCTACAATGTTTATTTAATCTACGGGGCTCTCATATGGAAAGAGCTCACACATTTATTCTAACGGTCTCTCACTCGCGATTCAACTGTATACGACATTTTTGCCGTGCGTGTTTGTTTTACTTCGAACAATCTACTAGATTATGTTGTCAACTCACCAAACCAGCAGATTTTCAAGAGAAGCCTTGATGCCTTTTTGACCCCAAACCCGTGCATCGAAGGAAACTATACATCTTAACGCCATGCATCTACATTTGTCATCCCACCAATCGAAAACAATTTCTGCCCTTTGGATTTTTACCTTATTTTTGAACTACTCAGTAAGCAACCAAATCCATTTTTGCTTGTTATATTATTCGTAGTTCTCATATTATTCTGTGGTTTTTCGTAAAGCTATATTCTTTTCAGACCATTAAAATTGAGTTGAATTGAATTAAGTTTATCATCCCAACCTTATCCAATAATAGCTTACAAGACCACATCTAGTTTACTATTTCTCCATCGTCTCGAGTCATATCAATCTTTATGGTACTGCTTGCACCTGATGAGTGCAAACAGCACGAAAACGGTCGAGGGATATGTGTGATAGAACTACATGCAAGTGAGGATTTGTTCAAGATTATAGGCTTAACCTCATCTACATATGTTGGCGCGTGTTTGAACAGATTGCTCGTTCCAACCTTTTTCAACAGTGACTTACAAGGTCATACCTTATGCTCTAAACAAACATCTCAAGAAACGTAACACATCGATATTTATTCTACAGATTTATACAGCATTTGAATTCGTTTTTGTGAAAACACGGAACTCTAATAATTGATCAATGTATTGTTGTGCTCACATCCCCAACCCTTACACACCACTATCGCTTTCCGAATGTTTGCCATCATCATGTGGATACGGTAAGATCAGGTTCAGTGAGCCTTGAAACAGTGGAAAAGCGGTAAACAAAGTTAAACTTGTATGCCACTGTTATGTAGAGTTCTTTGTATGAATCCTTTATTGATATTTAGTAAATTTACTAATTGCTCTCATTTTAGCGCCAAACAAAATCCTAGCTCACATAGGTCTCATTTTTTACTTCCGTTTCCAGAACGTTAGGTTCCACTAATATTGATTTGAATATGAGGGCATCCTTGAGTTCATTGGGTTACTCACCCTGTCCTCAACAGGTTCGATTTCATCTTCTTCCAGAGGGCTTCCTAAAGAATCGGATTCCATGGATTTACCTTTGTCCTGAACATTTTCTGTCGGTGATAAATGCAAGCGAATCGATGCTCTTCTAGTGCTTGTTACGGTTGAATCCAGGTCGTGCGGTTGCCAGGCTCGAACTGCGTATGACTTTCTTTTCAAACCAACCGAACGAGCTGTACTCCCTTTCCTGAATGCTCTGCTAGTCCGGCTAATCCTGTTCAATGGTGCACTGTTTGTTTGAATGAGAGTCTGTAATTGATTGTACTGTTCCACAAGTGAGAGCACGGTAGGGAATATCGCCGCGGTATCTTCTCGTCTGATGCTAATATATGTGCGACCCTGGGGAAAGGAGGCGAAAGATAGAATGATGTTGAAACTACTTTAGTATTATTTACTTTTAATCGAATAATTTATATGCTTTATTAATCTATATAGCGTAATGGTGTGAGAATTGCTGAGAAATTTACATGAATTTCTCCTACACATTATAACCGGTTGCGTGCTGTTTGCACTCATCACGTAAGGACTACAGGATAAGGATCCCATGATCTATAAGCCCGTACCTTGATGATTCAAGGATTTATGGTTAAAATGGTATTACTTTACAACACAGAATAACGGGATGAATGAATATGTGAAAAATATAATAGTATAAAAGGAGTAGAGTATATCAAATGTAAGGCTGATGAAGGATGGTCTTTGGCGTATATAAGTCCAAGTTCGCTTTAAATATCGCCAGGCAAGGAAAGTTCACCACATTTGAGATAGGTAGTTCCCAAGAAAATGGCAAAAAATGGCGTTGACAATCAATGCGGGAACTTGAGGCGTGAAGGGATAAGGTATGTCCGCATGTCACTTTTTCATTACACACATCAAGGAAGTGTCTTAATGGATGTCCTTCGGTAGACACAATTCTATATATCAGAATAATATCGCACCGTATCAGACTTTGGATAAAGTCACATAGACCCAAACGTCGCATTCTTCCGGTGTACGGAACATTTCAAAGACCCATCACTAACTTTGCTGCTCTGTGATAGATTGTATCAAAGAGAGCAATACCTGTTCAGAGCCAAGCAGCCCAGACCTCTACCGCATACTCCATCGTAGGGCTAATGTAGACGTTCATTATCCTTGGTCACGTTACCAGAAATAGTTCTAGGCCTATGTGAACACTATTTGATAAATATTTTACAACAATGATTTTATTTTCAAGCTTAGATTACTATTTCCCATATTGTAAATGTACGGGAATCCTAAGCATAATGAGCCTGGCTGATGAACAAAACGAACGAAGCTGGCCATGAAGTGCATGCAACCTATGGGCATACATATACCGATGTTTCGTTTTAATGTTTGCGTTTCAACGCATCCGCAATCGCATGTTTATCTGTCTAAACAGGTTTTCTGAGCAAATCCTATCCATCAGTAGCTGCAATGATCAGGGGCCGTTGCTTCCTCCATTCAATTGAATATAATGTAGTATACTGCATGAAGTAACACCAGATCGTGAACTTAGACATTGCTGAGAGAATAAAAGAACAATTTGTAGATTGGTGATAAACATAGAACATGCACCAGAAATCAGAACTCTCAAAAGCTTGGTCTTTGTGATATCAAATACTATTAGCTAAGTACCGTCAATGGAGTTAATCACTGTGGAACCTCACTTGAATACCTGGGTAATAATTAATCATTTATCGTCGACAAAATACTCACGATCCCTTTAAAATATCAAAATGTTCAGCTTGAGGGAAAATTTGTGTTGTTTCAACTCACGATTATTTTGGCGTATTTCAATTCCAAATGACTGCAAACATGAGTTTGGTTCCGGCTTGTGCTGCAACACTTGATCAACAGGAGGGAACTCCAGACCAACCCCAGTGACCACGCTATGGTCATAATAAGGAACGTCTTCGGTCTATTGATGACAAGGTGTTCTTTATGCAATTTCGTATCGAATATTGGTGCTGTGAAATCAAAATATCCCAACAATATTTCATGCTCGCAGGAAAATGCCAAAGAAATGCAAAATACGTGAATCTCGAATACAGATGAGGTGAATTTCGAGTCAATTAGGAGTGTAGACAATCTATTGGAGAAAAGATCCATTTGGGACTGTGAATAAAACCTGTTTATCAATAGATGGGTGGTACCATTTGGATTTTTGGTGGAATGTAATTAAACAAAACGAAAGCTCTGAAAATTGACCCTACATGTTGGGAAGAAGTTGCTCTTTATTTCTACATTTCCATTGTTATATGCTACACGAAGTAAGGCTCTGGTGCACCTAAATGAAAAATTACCTTTATACAGCTCTACTAATTGTGTTTATAGAATCAATCGTAAAGATTGTTCCGTTGTGTGTACATCGGACAGACTGCCAGGGAACTTCACATGAGGATCGAAGAGCATAACATATGCATTAAGAAACGTCCACCGGATGAGAGAGCGTATCAGGCATTAAGCAAGGACTTTGGCTACTAGCCACAATGTGAACTTTGACTATGTACTGGTACTGCGGCGTAGTATTAAACCTTATATTGAACATTTGCACGCGAAGGCAGTTGAAATCACCAAGGCATGGGGTGTACAAGATAGACGGGACTGAAATCTCCATAGTAGCGCACTGGGTGCTGCGACGGATAAATTTCAATTAATGCATAGTTTGCACAGTTTTTATTTAATTTAATTTTATAATCTAGTTAAATTTGTAAAGGGAAATGTTCGTGACCGATCGGGGAATCATATTCATGAAAAAAGAAAGTTTGTAATGAATCGGTGAGAGCAGTTTACCTGTCACGTTTCGCTTCTGACTCAGAAGCTTCGTCAGACCAAGTGAAAAAGGTAGGAATGCAGTCAATAAGGTGAATGGGGCTGATATCTCCACAATCTGGCGTCCGATTCGGCAGTGGATAAACATTAAAGTGCGTGACCCATAGTGTGCGCACCGATTACGCAATGGAGCTAATATGTCAGCAGATGTCATTCACATCTGCCTAGACTAAAACAATTGAGGGATTATACGGCACGTAGGAGTGGTGGTGCGTCAGTTGATATTGAACGCGCCTGTCCTTCTTAACGAACGCAGAACCCACCCTGGACTGTGCAGTTCTTAACCAGCTTAGGATTGGTCATGTGAATAAAATTTAAGCTTGATCTCTGTTCGTACTGACACCCTTGTTCTCACGAAGCTTATGAGTCAGAAGCGAAAGGTTACCAATAAACTGCTCTCACCGATTCATTTCAACATTTCTTTATCATCTTTCAATATATTACTAACGTCAGGTTTCCTAATAGATCAGTCAGGGTTGCAACCCAGCACAAATCAATTGTCGGTTTATGGCTTGAGCAGTGCCGTTCTTGCGCGGATTGAAAAATATATATTTGCTTAGCGAAAACAGCTTTAGGAACAATGTTTATATGCGTAATCGATCGACTCAATACCACTAATGCTATTTCTTTTCGATATTTTTTAAAAATCTAAACATCACAATGAAAACCCAAGTGCAGTTCGTCATTGCCACCTAAATTTTTTCGAGCAATTTTACGCCGCACAGAAAAGATTACACCGGTAGCGTGTTCCAAATGCCTAACTTCCACACAACCATGAAAAAGTAAAATCCTAAAAAATGGGGATGGGTGGGACTTTAATGGCTACGATTCTATAGAAGAGTAAGCTCAAACCTGTAGCAATACTTTATAATGATTTTGTTACCATCTGACCCAATGTCCATTTTGGTGTAAAGTATTGATGGTTTTACCCACATGTCAACTATTAACATGTCCACGTATTAACAGAACTCCACTGAGGTCTTGGAGCAATTAATTCGTGCGTGCTTATTAGAGAGAGATTACGTTTTACGCCAGACACCTGAGTTGATACTAGGTAGAAATATTATGTATCGTGTAAATTGTAGATTTGATGGTTTCACGAATCTTTACTCAAGTATTGAGATTTGAAATGTTCGCTTAAGCGATTGAGAACGTTGGAACTTTATTTTCAACACAGCGTTTCAATCTTGTCGACGAATCATCAACCAGCTTCAATTCAGAAATTAATATAAAACAGCAGCAAAATCTGTTTAGCAAGTAGACTCACCATTGTTTCTGTGTTATAAAACGTGTCTTGTCATGATGCGGTCGTACAACTACTCCCTGACCTTGCAACAATCACGCGCTTGAGAATTGATCAAATCAAAATTTTATTCATACTCTTGTAAATAATGAATAAAGCCGGAAATCAGAGCAATGGTTGCGATTCAATACGGTCTTGGATATCTTTAGCTTGATGCTTTTGTTGTTGAAAAAATACACTATTTTGCCGTATAAAAACGTTACTTCATCAAATGTATTATCATGTTTTGAACAAATATCATCTACTTACGCCTCTTTACTCACCGTTGTACATTCCGCTTGTATGAGCAATGATCAAATGAGAATCATTGAACAAAGCAGACCAGCAAAAACAAGTAGTATTCAGTACCCCTCCATAGGTGTATGGGGTGACGCGAAGTATACTTCCAACTGAGACCAATATTCCTCCAGGATGTTCGGTTATGTTCCACCAATAGTGTTCGCGGTCTGAGGGATATCCGTCAGAATGGCACGACAATAGGTCAAGGACGCCTTTTTTCCTGTAGGTTATAATCCGAATGGATTTTGGTGATTCTGCAATGTAACCGCAAATGGGAATCGGGTTCGCGTATGAATCGTCATGTGTAATCGCGAGGAACTCACTGTTCAAGTGGAAGAAATGTATTTTATTCATTGTGAGACCGTTCTCCAGTATTATTCTGCATTCAACAAGGTAATATCCTCCACCGTAAGATTCACTGAAGGTTATCTTGTCCCCTAGCGTGTCCGGCAGATTTGTATCGTGTGGACTTGCCCGAAAACGCAGAATCATCCGAATATGTGGAACATCGGAATAACTCACACAACGAAGAGTGTCGTTCAATTGAAACAAGCGCCGGTTCGGTTCGATTGATATGTTCGTGTATCCTACGAGGTGTAATATTGATCTTTAAGACATGAGAATAGTTGGTGAATAGTTCTTAGTTGCATTTTGACAATTCGGGCAGAGCGATGTATCTTGAGTCACGTTTGCAATGTATCAAACCAAAAATTAGGAAAATGGCAATCATATTTGGCAGCAGTACATTATACTGCTAAATAAAACATCTTTATAGCAAAGCTTGAAGGTTGAAGCAAGTTTTCTTCCGTTTCAAAGCATGTGAATCTTGATGATTACGTGGCATTTTTGCGATGAATAAGCATGTAAACATGGATATTGTATTCTATTTGACAACTTTTATTAAGACCTTTGCTTCTGCGCATCGATGTCAAATTGGGACTGTTATTGAACACTCGAAGGCTAAATTTACCCATTTATGAAACGCTTGGTTTACTGAAGGTTGTTGCCCATATAATACTAATCCATTGTAAAAATTTCGAAGAACATTTCTTTTTCTTCTATGTTGACGCACAACATCTCTTTTCAATGTCATTACCAAGTTTGGCTCTAGGAGTATGAAAGAAGAAAACTGGAACAATTTTATAGTCTCATTCCGACTTGTCGTGAAGCAACGCCAGTTGAATTCACAAAGAATTTATACCTGAAAACTTATATAAGATGATGACTTCGACAATCTGTTAAGCCACAGCTCCGTAGTTGATTTCCACGTTTCAATACACATCCGATTACTTTATTGTAGAACAGAATAGGCTATCCATCCAGGAGGATTATGATTATTACAACATATGGTAGAGTCTCAACTACTACTCACGGATTGGCGTGTTTCTGCTTATTCCTGCATTGTGAGATTGCAAATTGTTATATAAGCATGAATGATTAGCGATTGCATCAATAGAATGATTTTTTAATCGGTACATAACGCCGTAACTTGACTTAGCCGCGCATCTAACAACAAAGTATGCATAGGACAACACTAGACGCCTTTTTCAGATAATTCTAAAATCATCTCAACTGATTAAAGGTTATATCCAACTGAAATCTTTCCACTTCTGTTCCAATCCTGATTAGATAGAATAAAAGAACTATTTTTCCGAGTTTTTAAGCGATAATAAAAAAATTAAAATTGATTCTTATCCAGACGAGTAGCTTGCTATGTCGCAAGCGTTGTATCTGCAAAAAACACTTGGCTAGAATTTGATGCGTTGTGCGTGCCTCTTTGAACGTTTTCTCCAACACATGTCACGCGGCGCTGGAGCTGTGTCGTCATTATGAAGTGCTTACTCAAATGTTCCACCAGCATCCCTCCGCGATCACGGTTCAGCACAAATCCCATGTACATTCGCAAATAATCAAAGCCGATATAACTCAGAGATCGTCGGTCGCTGGGCGCGATCGGAAACAAATAGCCTGGTTTAAGATGAACCACTTGCAGGTCGGCCGTCTTCACGTGCATCCGGATATCGTAGAGTGGTTCTTCTTGCCCCAAGGGTCCGATGTGATACGTGGCTGGAACGAACATGGTTCGCCGTTTCACATTGAGTCTGATGGATCCAGTGCGAGCTGATGGATACGAGGAACAGAACGAGTGAAGCAGTTCAAACAAATGTGGAATCACAAAACTGTGTCGGTTTTTCTATTTTAAATAGTGAGGATAATTCTATTGTAATTTGAACAATGACAACAACTTATAATGTACCTCGGCATGCTTAAAAGTGTGTGCATGACGTAAATGAGGTTCAATATTTTACTAATCAACGAATTTTATTTTACACATAAGCTGAATCTTCAATATAACATGTTTGCATTAGGGTTGAGCTGCAACTTATGGAGATCACTACCCATATCCTTCTTATTAACAGCCTACCTTAGCGATATTGAGCGCCTCAACATGTATACGATTGTCGTACAATAGGATATAATACCCGACGAAACACCTTTATATGTTCTAAATCAACGATATGGTCAATAAGCAGTGCATGCTCACCCAAGGTTGTATGACGAATTAGGGATTGATTATCTTTATCATATCCAGACTGGCTGTTGACACACTTTCGGTATGCTTTGATATTTGATTGGTGTTCCCAACAAGCACACTGAGTATGTACACTAGAGCATTGGTAGCCTTGAGATGCAACAAAGCCATACGAATAGTTTATCCTTTTTATAAGTCTCTCATACGGGCTCCTGGTTTAAGAATCCGCTTATCGCTGCTGATTGGCTTTACAATCACAGAAAAATGATGGTCTTTCAACAGAATGGATTGCTTGACAAGGATTCACTTTACAGTAAAACCTGGGTTGGATGCATATTATTTGTAAAACAATAAGTACTAAGTCTGTGTTCGCGATTCGAGAGTGTGAACATGCGTTAATTAACCTATGACTCTGTTCATCTAAAAATTTTAACATGAGCTCCTGTATCCGTGAATAACGAGTTAGCTAAATGTCGCTTGTTTTACTGACTTATACGCATCTAAATTGCAACATGAACATTATAAACCAATGAGCCGAGATGACGCCGATGTATCAATCGGATGGTCCAGGTACGAATCACCTCACCATGATATTCTTGAACCATGATACGTTTGTACGTTTCACGAATGTGTTAAAATAGATCTTCCAACACAGCCAGGTTTGAAATGGCGACCAACTGTTGTCGGGACACTGATTGCGATGGTCTCACACCCGTCCACTTCGGAAATAAATGATCATTGTGCTAAAGAAACCGGAGCCAGGTTTCGGGGCAAAACACCTGATAACGAACAAAATTTAACGGGTGTTGTGCGGCTCGGCTGTTTTTGCAGTACAAAGACGTTTAGTGAGGAAATTTGAAAGCTCCTAACATTGACCCTACGAGTCGGGAATAACATGCCCTTGACCGCTCACTTTGGAGGTATTTTGTAAAGTGTCATGTCCAAGCTGAAGAGCAGATACAGCTCTAGACTGCTACCGCATGCAACTTGCTGCTGATCTTCCTAGTACTATCCTATCTCTGCAAGCGACGCGGAAGGGATTGCTACTGCCGAAACGGACTATATAGTCATTTGAAACTTTGTAGAACATGAAACCATCATGCGCTGCTGATGTACATCCATGGTCGACGTTGACTGCAAAAGACCAACAACAACAACAACAAAATGTTTTGATGACATCCCGCCAACTAATTCTAACTGTTTATCCAGTGCCAAGCGTTTGGAAAGCAGCCACCACGAAATCTCCTTTAAGAGATAAAAATTCATCGTAAATTCTTCAACATCAATTTTTCAGCGTTAATGTTTGTGGACAGATATTTTCGGCTGTAAAAAAAACTATTCGATCATCTTCTACCAACTAAATGTAACCTCGAGAGAGCTCGAAACTTTTCCACTTCGATAGAGCGATACCTTCCCATATCGTCATATACTGTCGTTACAAATAGAAATCCGCTCTATTTGCTAAAATTAACAGTTTAAGCACATTCAATGAAATAAAAGATTCAAGACTCTCGTAATGGTTGCTTACTAGAAGCAGAAGAAGCAGAATTTGCAAAAAAGAAAGGATTTAACTTCGGTCACTGGAATACCGAAGCTAGATCTAATAGAAAATATCTCACAAGCTAGAAGATGCGAAGATGTAATAAGTTGAATGCTTACATTTTTTCTTAATTTGCATGTTGACAGTCTGTGAAAATTCCTGTGTATTCATTATGTTCCCCAAAATTAACCTACACGGAAACTGGTTTCTTACAAACGTGTATAACACTAATCCACCAGAGGAAGTTCATCGACTAACAATCTTGAAGCTTTCGGAAAAATGGCTTGCATTACTCCATGTGTTGCAATCCAGCGAAACTCATCCTTAAATGCTGAATTTCACCCACTTAAAAAAACCTTTGCTACAACTTACTTGTGACAAGCAATATTAAAAGTTTTGTCATACACATGCTTCGCACCACTGTCATGCACCGAAAAGTACCCATGCCCGGTGTTCGTGTGGTGTGAAGATGAATGTCTGTTCTCCCTTCGGAATGTTGCTGTGAAAATGAGATATTCGTGCCGAGCTGCGTCCAGTTCAGCATGATGTTGTAGAATCCAGGGATATCTTCGATTTGGCAAGCGATCGCGTGCGGCGGGTGATCGTCGAAATAAAGCAAATGCAATGGCAGAATCGAATGATACGTCAATTTCAATTTCAGCGTTTTCTTGTCTGGAAATTGCAATCATGGACACTAACTCAGTGCAACGAACAGCACAACCGGAAAGTAGGTTTTATTATGAGTGACGTTTCATTTTTGGTGCTGAAGCTTCGTCATATCAGAGGTATTGGTCGGAACAGGGAATGCGATTAAGTAGCAATTCAACCGTACCAATGCAGCCCTTTAAACTCTTAAGGCTGTCAAGTCGCATAGACCAAGACAAGCCGTCTCCACCTGATGACGGTAAACAGCAAGAAACCGGTAGTGGTGTGTAATGGATGGGGATGTGAGCAACACTTTACTCTAGTTATTATCACTTTCATCAATTGCCTTAGTCCAGTTATCATGATCAAGCAATAAGGATACATTCCATCATTCTATTTAAAATGTTTTTAAAATCCAAACGCTTTTTCATGCGCTCGTTATGAACTTGGAGAATGCTGAAACCAAATTTACCGGTATATAGTAGGACATGTTTGAAGGGCTACCCCTTTTACTAATGGGAATAAACAACCCTAATTTCCATTGTAATTCAAAGTAATTCAAAGTAATTCAAAGTTTTAATGGTCCAAAAAGTAAATACTTTACAGTAACCACAGATTAAAAATATAGGGAATTCATAAAAACAACACAAATGTTTTATACACATGGAAAGTCAGCACGTGTATTCAGGTGCAAGGTTGGGTTTGGTCAACATATACTTGTCAAGTTCAGCCTTGAACATGTTCAGGCTTGTTGCGCAAACGATATGTGGGGGCAGGGAGTTCCATAGAAAAGAGACTCTGACAGCAAAGAAAAACCTTCGACAATTTGATCTGGAGTGTGGAATAATTAACTTGTAGCCATGCGATCTGCTACCACGTGCTTCTTGCCGATGAAACAGGTGTTCAAGTGGGTGATCCACTGTATGCAGAATGTTGAAAAGCAGGATCAAGTTACCCCTGAGACGACGGTACGAAAAGTCAAAGAGGTTTAGTGTTGCAATCCGCTCCTCGTATGGCCTGTTGTATAGCCCGGTCACCAGTTTTGTAGCGCGGTGGTATACCCGTTGCAGCAAGGTCATGTCCTTTTGTAACCATGGGACCATGCTTGAACAGCATACTCCATTGTTGGTCTGATATAGGTGTTAATTATACGTGGGAGTATCTGCTTTGAGAAACGACCAAAGATCCTTCTGAGCAATGCTAAGATTTGGCAGGACTTTTTGTATACAACAGAACAGTGCCGTGAAGACTTCAGGTTACTGCTAATCCACACGCCCAGGTCTTTCTCTTCAGTAACCCATGAAAGTTGCTGAGATCCCAGAGAGTATGTGAATTCGAATGATTTACCGACGTTCAACATTTTACATTTTTGGATGTTGAATGGTAAGCAGTTCCGCAAGGACCAATTATGAAGTGCTTCGAGATCTTTTTGGAGAATTTCGCAATCTTCTATGGTGCGTATGCTAGTCCAGACTTTGATGTCATCCGCAAATTAAATGATTTTTCTGCGTACGATTTCAGGTATATCATTCGCGTACACGAGGAAGAGTATTGGCCCCAAGACTGAGCCTTGAGGTACGCCACTTGTAACTTCTACTGGGCTGGATAGTGCCCCATCAACTCTAACCCTTATAACTCTACCAGTCAAGTAATCCTTTATCCAGGCCAATAGTCTGCCACATACCCCGAGCTGCTCCAATTTTTGTAGCAGTATGCTGTGGTTAACACGATCAAAAGCTTTAGACATGTCCAAGTAACACGCATGGATAGGGCATCCATCGTCCATGGCTCGAGTCCAATTATCAAGAGTTATGAGAAGATTGGTAATAATAGTGTCGTCACCATTAAGATGAGATGAAACGAGCGCTTCCGAAATCGCACTTACTAGAACAATAATAACTATCTATGTGTTTGTTATCTCTGTAATGCCTGTAGAAATTTAAATATAAGTGGCCATCGCAAGAGTATACATTCATCTGTTGAAAAAGCGTCTATTACAATAGAGTAGATTGTCGCAACTGGAAGAGGATCTTGCACAAATGAAGATTCTATACATCCATTAATCAAGCCTAAGACATAAATTGAAAAAAAACGAATATGCTCAACTTTACCACCACCTAACTAAGCACCTGAGAAGGTTGAATTGTTGCAACACGGCGCCCAGGAGAGTGTTAACAAAGCATTAAAGCCGAAACCGTTCATATCGAATGTCCCATTAAAAAAGTTGCCTCGAAAGGAATTTTACTAAGTGTTATCTGCACCAGCGTGCCCGAGTCGACGGAGAGGTTATTCTCGAATAGACGCCAGCATGACTTGGCTGAATGGTTGAAACTGTGCACTCGGATGAATCTAAATGCGATCTATCCGGTTTCGTTGAGTCGCTTGAGTCGCTACACCAAGATAAGCCGCGGTTGCTCAAGGTAGTAGTGCAAAATGAGGAGTTAGAAGATATACTTCTATCGCCATACTTGCTACGGGACTGCAAGGAAAATACATCTCGTGTATTTGTTGATGTGCCCATGTCAGAGCCGGTAAAATCGCCACTGGAAAGGAAACAAAACAAAACAAATGATCGCAATAATCGCACCCTTATTCTCTTCAAGGTCCAGAAAGCTGCCACTGGTCCTGATACAAAGTGTAAATTCACCCACGACATACAACAATTGAGATTTATTAATAATGCTATCCAAACCACCAATAGAGAAGTTACCGATACTTTCCGAATCCCGAAGTCACCGAATTACGAAGATAATGATCCACGACCCATTAAACTGATACGCTTGACCACCACTATGATGGACACCGTGCATAACTATTGGAACCAGAATCGATACAAAGTTCCATCAGAGATCAAAATTATCAGTAAATACTTGAAAACCGACGCTATCGTGAAGGTTTCCGAACCTCTTGGTAATGAGCATAACGATGCCGGGAATCCGGATCCCAAAACTGATTTTGACCGACTCTATCGGAGTTGGCGATGTAATATACACATTAACATAAGTCCCACCCTCTTTGACACGTACTCGACAGATCTGTTCAAAGACTCGTCATCCAAACCTTTGATCCAGATCAAACATTAAATGTTTGTACACAAACGCACAACGATTGATAAATAAGTTACCTGAGCTAATCGAGCTTCGTGAAAAATATTCACCACTCCTGATAGCCGTAACGGAAACCTGGTTCAATCAACAACTAGCTGATGAGGAAATTTCCATTCCAAACATGTTTCTTTTTCATTGTGATCTTATGGACCGTTTGAGAACAGGTGTTGCTGTTTACTATGATTAACATTTAATATTCAGAGAAATCACAGACAACGATTTGATACTCGAAGACACACTGTGGCGTTCACTTGATTTAGCAACAGGTGAAAACTGTGTTGTTGGCGTGATTTACCGTCCACCGTCAGCAGACGAAGCATACAATGCTAGTTTGATTGAGAAAACTCAGCTGGTTGTTTCCAGTTATCAAAACAACGTCCTGATCATGGGTGACTTTAATCTCCCGAATTTACTACAAAGCGAGATTCCACCGATAAACTCTCTTGATCATCTATTCTACAAAATGTTAAACGAAATTCCTTTATTCAACCATATCTCAAGTAGCACTCGCTTCAGAGGCACAAACACACCGTCCATTCTCGATCTTGTTTTGACTAGCGAGGAAAATGTGATCGAGGATATCCGCTATGAGGCACCTCTTGGAAAGAGTGATCATGTAGTCATTGTTTTCGACTATATATCTGAAGCGAAAAGAGATAGTGACGCTCAGAAATTGATAAGAAAAATCGACAAGGTTGCATAATCAATGGCGCTTCAAGAAGTCACCTACTTGGCGCAGATTACTCCGAAACTTCAGAAAATCTACTAAAAATAGAATTCCACTGCAAATATGTTTTAAAAAACTGGAAAAGGATTCAAATTCGTTATCCGGAGTCGAACACTGAAATGGATAAAGGTGAGGATCTGTTGGGTGAGAAACATACTGCAGGCAACACCTGAATCTTGGGAATCCTACCGTTTGTTAAGGGACAAAGTTACTAAACTAGGTGGATAAAGAAGAGTAGCAAATCAATCTGATGGATAAAATTAAACGAAACTCGAAGCCATTTTTCCAGATCGTGAACCGAAAGGCAAGGATAAAGCCAGGCGTTTCCGCTTTATTTACTCCCACTGGAACTACATCCTCTGCTCTCGAAGCCGTCAACGAACTCGCTCAATTTTACTCTAGTGTTCTACCCTAACGAGCGCTTATGTTGTATTATGCCTGCATTCAGAGCACAAATAAACACAATATACGAAATCGATGTGAACCCCGAGAGTGGTGTGATGAGGCTACTCAAATTAAATAAAAAAAATCACCGGGTGCTGATGAAATAACACCGTTCCTCCTAAATCAATGCACCCATGTTCTGTTCTAACCACTCTCTGATATTTTCAACCTGTCACTGAGTTGTAGCAAGGTTCCAAATGACTGGAAAAGTAGATTAATACTCCGATATACAAACGATCCGATGTGTCCAACTACAGACCAGTCAAATTGTTGCCAGTGGTCTCTAAAATTTTCGAACGATTTGTAGCTGATGAACTTATCAAACATTTGGAACAAAATAAGCTTCTTACCATCGCACAGCACGGATTCAGGACAACACACTCCTGCCTCATCAATATTCTCATAACAATTGATAACTGGACTCAAGCCGTGGATAATGGATACTCTATCCATGCTTGTTATTTGGATAGGTTTAAAGGTTTTGATTGTGTTAACCACAGAATACTGCTACAGAAATTGGTGCAGCTAGGGGTGGGTGGCAGATTATTGGCCTGGATACTGGATTACTTGACTGGTAGAGTTATCAGCGTTAGAGTTGATGGGGCACTATCCAGCCCAGTAGAAGTTACAAGTGGCGTACCTCAAGGCTCAGTCTTGGGGCCAATACTCTTCCTGGTGTAAGCGAACGATATACCTGAAATAGTAGGCAGCAATATCATTTTATTTGCGGATGACATCAATATCTGGACTAGCGTACGCACCTTCGAAGATTGCCAAATTCTACAAATATATTTCGATGCACTCCATACGTGGTCCTTACGAAACTGCCTACCATTCAACATCCATAAATGTAAAATGTTAAATGTCGGTATATCCTTCAAATTCACATACGCTCTGGTATCTCATCAACTGGCATGGGTTACGGAAAAGAAATACCTGGGTGCGTGGATTAGCAGTAACTTCTGTGGTATACACATAGTCCTGCCAAAGCTTAGCACTGCTCAGAAGGATCTTCGGTGGTTTCACAAAGCAGATACTCCCACGGATAATTCACACCTATATCCGGCAAACAATGGAGTACGCTGTTCAAGTATGGTCCCTATGGTTACAACAGGACATGACCTTGCTGCAACTCGTATGTCCCCGCACTACAAAAATAGTTACCGGACTATACAACAGGCCATACGAGGAGAGGATTGCAGCTATGAGCCTGTTTGACTGTTCATACCGTCGTGTCAGGTGTGACTTCATCTTGCTGTTCAACATTCTACATACACGGGCCCACCAACCTGAACACCTGTTTCATCAGCAAGAAGCACGTGGTAGCAGATCTCAGGGCTACAAGTTAATTATTCCACACTCTAGATCAAATTGTCGAAGGTTTTTCTTTGCTGTCCGAGATTGTTTTATATGGAACTCTCTGCCCCCACATATCATTTGTGCATCAAGTCTGAACATGTTCAAAGCTGAACTTGACAAGTATATGTTGACCAAATTCAATCTCGCACCTCAATACATAAACTGAATTCTGTATTGACAAAACATCTTTGTTGTTTATATGCATTCCCTATATTTTAATCTATGGTTACTGTAAAGTATTTGCTTTTTGGACAATTAAAACTTTGAATTACTTTGAACACGATCAAGGTCAACTTCCTTGATTGCGGATAATCTCTTGCTAGACGCCGAGATTACCAAGTGTATTCAAAGAACAACTGCCGTCTTGTCTCGTCTTAACTCCCTTGTCTGAAGCAACCACGAGCTGGCCGTGAAGACAACTGATGGGTCATTCAGACAGAATGGATAACGGTCGTGGTGAGTTGGAATCAGGAAATCGACTTTTGAGCATTTGCGGTAAAAAGACGATTGAAAAAATATATGAATGCGCTTGAGGTTGCTCCTGTGAGCTAGGAAGAACTTCCTCTTGACCGCTCAGTTTGTAGGCACTGTGCAATGCGCCATCTCCAAACTGGGGAAGAGCCGATGAAGATCTCGGCTGCTACCGACAGAGTGCAACTGCTATCGAGCGTCCAAGTACTGTCTACCGCTATTTAGTTATTTGAAAAGTTGTCGAGCTTGGAATCACAATGCGCGTGTGATGTACAACCATCTTCAACATCGATCAATTGAAGCCGACACTAGCTACTCTTTGCAATCAATGGGCACACTATCCGTTTATAAATCAATCAGGTTAATAATGAAAGTGTAGGCACATGTGATTGAACAGGTTGGACGTGCCAACCTTATCCAACAGTGGTTTATTAGCTCAAATTATGTTTACCATTTCTCCACTGTTTGTAGGGATTCTGATCATAGGGTCCCTACCTCATGGCCGCAAAAGCACGAAACGGGTCGTATTGTGTGACTGGAATGCATACTAAAACAGATTTGTTTTTCAATACCTTATTCAACAATACATTTTCCCTTCGTTTGAACTCACCATAAACACTGAAATTGAATTGGTACTCAATCTTGATGCTTCCATCCAAGTAAACACATCGATGGTTGTGTTTCCCCAACTCCGCTTGTGGATTGATGCGTATTTGATTCCCGTAGATGGTGACAGCTTTACTCTTGAAACCCAGATGCCAGCGTGGCCGATCTCGTGCCAGTTGTACATCCGTAATCAACGGCCCTTTTAGGATACATTCGTACGTTCGATATTCATCGTTGAATATCACAAGGTCTTTCTCAGCATTGATGAAAAGTTCCAAATCTCCTGGAACTTTGAAACAGAGAAAGAATCGAATATTGTACGAAATAAATTGAAGAGGATGTTATAAAAAATAACTAAAGACAAAGATATTCAACATACATCGATTAGTGTTTTAACGTAATTTAATTCCTTGAATCTTTCAATCGAACCATGGAAGAATGATAGACATTTCAACGTTGAACCTAGTGTTTTGATCTCGGCACTGTCATTACTAACTTGGAACAAATAATACTATGAAAACCGTTAATCCTGATGATGTTTCAATTTCGGTATTTCACATTAAGCATAGGAAAACTGAAATTTGAACAATGAATGTGACCGATGTCATGAATCAGGGTCACGTGATATGGGTTATTCTGGTTCGGTCGATATCGGTGTTCGCCCAGTTAATAAGAGAACACTAACCAATCTGGAGAACAGTTCATAAACGCTTAATTGCGATCGGTCAAACGGTGGGCGGTAGCTCAGGTTGTTAAGGCATGGGACTACAGTGGGTTGGTCGGGGGTTCGAACCCCACCCGAAGCGAAGGATATGCACTGCTGATGAGCTCAAATAAGAGCGAAACTCGAGTCCAGTGCTTCCACTATGGACCGTCGTGATCAACTTTGTGAATAGTTCGATGGGCTTGGCACGGATGAGTAGTCACAAATACTAACCGATCATTTCTGAACGCATAAGCTCGGTTCGAACATTTTGATAAATCCAGCCATCCGTAGAAAGCAGGCGTTATCAGACTATCAGTCTGCTCAATCGCATCGACACAACAATTGGGTAATGATTGTAAATCAATTGCAAATCAATTTATCGATCAATAAAATCTTACAGACTATGGCGATGGCTATCGTGCGATATAAATCATAGCCGGTAAGGCGGCACAAAATCTCATGTCTACCGGTATTCCACGTTTTCACTTCACGGGATAAATCCAGCGTCGCATCTCGCAGTGGATACTTCTGAGGAATAGCATAGCCAAGATCGTGAGTCAACATTGCCACGCATTCCAAAGTGATTTTTTTCAGATTTTCGTTCTCAAATTTGGTCGAATCCTTGCTGTGCAGAAAAAAGTGCAGCTGCACATCTTGCTTCGCCATGTAGAATCGTTGCGCCGGTTCAACGGATAGCTTCATTTTCGAATCTGAAAGTAATTTTCCATCGCAATGTCACTTGAAATGCCTTGTTAGAGTGAAACAAATATTTAGGTGGTTCACGTGCGGATACAATAACAGATTTTCTTTACTGAGTTCACCATTGTTATCGGATATGATTGGAAATAACCATATTCTGCTTTTTAAATGGCAATGGGTGTTGTGATTATCAGTTGCTGCGCTGCGCCAAAAAGCTGCATAATTGTATTGATATAAGAAATTATGTAAAGCAACTCATTACAGCCAAGTTCTTAAAAGCTTTCTACACAAACACCTGGGTTTAAACTTGGGACGCGTGTAAGTGGTTTTACTGGAAGCAGCGCATTTCCGTATTCTCCCCGTCTGCCTGTGACAATCGAGGATGAAAAACACAAGAAGTTTGTGCCATCAATCACGAGTCAAATTCCATTCAAATTAGGTTCTAATATAGCTGTTCTGTGCAATACACGTCGTAGAGAAGTAGAGATGTTTAGACTGTTTTTATCACATGCCACATGTACTTACCGGGTTCAGAGGGTTTACTGACACTTAATCGTCACACAATTAATCGTCAGACCCTTAATCGTCGACACTTAATCCCTAGACACTTAATCACCAGACATTTGATCCCCAGACAATAAAACTTCAAGTCACTTAATCCGCAGTCACTTAATCTTCAGGTCAGTCAGTTTGATAACTTCTGAAGAAAATCCGCATATCTCCACATAATTCTTCTTCTGTTGGATAAGAACCCCAGCATTTGCATGAAGAACTGAGAACGTATGCTGTCGGCAATCCTTTCGCACCATTAGAATGTCCTCCTGGTTGGATTTGGTACGAAAATAGTGACCTGGAATCTATCATCAACGGCACAATCCTGATGCGTAAATCATCATCTGCCTTATTATCTGCTTTGATCCCTGTTCACTTAGTTTTTCGTTTGCATGGTATCGGCTCTCAGACCCTCAGGCCGATACTCAACTAGGGAAAAATTAACGTTCTTAAATCAGAAATTATCAAATTTGGGGATTAATGGCTGAGATTAAGTGACTGCGGATGACTGGGGGTTAAGTGTGAGGATCAACTGTCTGTGATTAAGTGTCCCCTTGGGATAAATTGGTCTGACGATAAAGTGACCGGACAACACCGTTCAGAGAAGTTTGTGCTTTCATTGTGAGAATCCTAGAAACGGTGATAACGCGGTAAGCATGGTTTGACCTTGAAAAGACTGATATTTTTTCTATAACGAGAGACAAGAAGCACAGAGAAACATATGTTCACGCTTTGAGAAATTTGAAAAAGTCCGTTTCTCGCTTCTAACGGCCTCCGTATTTACATTCCATGAATTTACTGCTATTATAAGGCTAACTGTACCTAATATTGTTAGATCTATGAGTGATGTAGTGCATATGCTGGTCTTTCAAAAATGCTATAACGCTTGACCAGCGGTCACTCGGCGATCTTACATTCAAACACAGCCGAATTTCGGTGTATAAATCACATTTGACAGCGCTTTCAAGGTCAAACGATTATGGTCCATATTTCAAATAAAGTTTAATCGTTAAAAGTTCATTACTAGCCAAACAAGATGCAATTTTGCAAAGTCAATGAAGATTTATAAATTCCAATGGGACAATGTTGGTGCGTGGAATGTTACTGAGTCATGTTCCCTGTCTTGAATATCACCCTTATTTTGGCGAAGCATCTATGTCAAAAGGGAAAACATGACTCAAATTCTACCGTAACCGAATATTGTCGCATTATGGCTACACGATCGATCGCAAACACGTTCCGGTTAATATTCTTGGTGTGTTTGTGTAATAATCATAACCGTCTAGCTCACCAATTTTGACATATATTCTTATAGATCACGCACCATAAAACAGCAGTTTTTTGCCATACAAACTCCCCGAACAGATGAGGTGTTCCAGGCCAGGTTCGATTGGAGCGCCCGTGAGAATCAGGACACCAGCTCGATATTTGTACCGTAATTGCGGGTCGATACACTGAACGGTGACTCGGGTGAATGGCTTTGGGTGAGTGCGGTGCGGCAAGTGACCAAACGCTTACTCCCGCGGAGGTCAACGGCTGTTGGTGGACTGCAATCGGGCACGTGATTTTGTCGCGTGACCACGTACTTCTTCTCGGTGATTCTTACATTCAATTGGTCGTTGTGGCATTCAATTCGAACAGGGCCATCTAACAACATCTCGAATTTGATCGAGTCGTTAAACGTCCATGTGAGCCCGCGGTGTATCTCGGAATAGAACAATTCACACGTGACCGGGTATTTTAACCCAAACGTTTCTGCATTCAGCGCGGCGACACCCTGCGGTTCGATACTGACAGTAAGTGAACCGGGTTGTGTATTATCCAAGATAAAATTAGCCGGCGAGATGACAATTGGTAGATCGTTCGGAGAATCTGAAGCATAATTCAAAGGTGTACATTATGATGCCAAAGTTATAAAGATGAGATAATCAGAGCAAGATATTTTTTAGTGAATGTAGTTGTACTCTCGCTTGCATTTCGGTATCAA
>JACCGJ010021471.1:0-25498 GCA_013407085.1 Atriophallophorus winterbourni | reverse complement strand
TAAACTCAGAAAATTGTATGGTAGAAAAAGCATTGATACAGATTGAACTCGTCTGTACATTTAATGGGGATCAACGGAACCTCGGACGATTCTGATGAAACCTTGGTTGCTTTCAGCTCTGCTAGCTGCGAGGCGAGATTGCATTGTGTTTTCAAAATCAGACGGAATAATCACCTTAATTCGTATCCTCCTTTCACTTTAAATCTACTTTATTTATACTGCCGTAATTTTTAGACAAAAATTTCTCCGTATACACTTGGCTCGAACACACATCTCACTGCGATATCGAGGGTTTGTATCCATGGACAGTCATCAAAAAGGGCATGTCGTTCAAAAGCCCTACAAATGTGCAAATTTTGCAGACCCAGAGCATAGCGCGGTATATCATTCTCTCTGTGGACTTCGTAGACGCGTATGAATCGAAACCTGACATCGCATACGGCGAATTGGTGGTTTACGGTGAGAAAATCCGTGACGGTTACAAGTTCAAGTTGCCGGAAGATGGAGAGCCGTTGAAGAATGTTTTCATTGTGAGTCGCATAACTTTATATCTTGTTGAGGCATTCAATGATTTACTTTATACAACGATCTTTGACTTGACAGGAAACCAGACAAGCCCTCCTCCGAGGTCAGAGTAAAATCCATGCGCAACTTGACAGCATGACATATGTTCCCGACCCTGTGTACCGAGATGTTTCACTGGCATGGCTCAACGATCATGTGAACACCATGGCTGTTACACGTGAGAATATTCGAGCCGTGTTGATGTCTGGACCCAATGTTATTCGCAAGTTAATCGATGACCCGGAATACGAAGCGTTGCGTGTGAACTTCCGTGCTTGGCTAAACGCAGATGATCCCGATGCCAAATTTGTCTCTGTATCAGAGAGTTACAGCCACGGCGATATTCTGTTGATCACCGGCTCAGACAATTTTAATGTGGACAATGTTTTACTATCGCTGAAAGAGGGAAAGAACTCCGCTGTGATTAGTTCAAGTAGTTCACGCAATGATAAATTTGAAGACTTGCTGACCAGAATGAATATTACATTTAACTTCATACCAAGATCCAGTAGGACGCTGGATATGTTGACATCGACTTTCTTCACATCAAAGCAAGACACTCCATGGGATTTCGAATTACAGGTTGCCCTATCGAGTTGGAAACAATTTAATAGCGAGCGTATGCAATACTCCATTCCTCATGAAATACTAATCACAGATGAGTGTCAAACACTTGTACGGAAAGTATTGGACAAATATCATGATATGTTTACTCATCTCGCGCCATGCTTTGAGAACAGGTATGAGAAGAACAGCATCACAGATATAGGTCTATTGAACTACAACCAAATCCTACTGCTTCAGCGTGGATCTTCAGTACGACGAGCGCCTGGAGCGCTCCGATCTCCGGGTTACGTATATCCTGGCGCGAAAACCCACAATGTCACGATAAAGTACACGAAAGACTTGTTTGGAGCGTTCATTCCAACTGGAGCCTATGCAGCTGCCGGCGTTTCAGTGAGATATGAGGTACTGGAATCCCCGCAGAATGATATTCCTAAAGTAAGAATCAACGCTCAAACTGACAATATTCAACGTAAACCATTTTATAAAAGATGGCCAGTATTGACCTTTGAGGAACAGTTGAATATGAAAGGTGCAATCAGCTCCCCGTTCGGCGGGCCAATCTTCCTGCGTATTCCGGGAAATCGTGCTTACACAATCCGGTTTGAAAACGTCTATCGCTACCCTTGGTTTGACATTAGAAACCCAGATTCTGTTATTAACTGGGATACTGAACGAAAAACCCACAGTGGAGTTCCATTTGGGGTGGTCCATGGGGACATGATGATCAGTATGATTGAAGAAAAAGTACTGCAAGAAAGAAGTGGCACGGAATTATACTGGTGTGTCAATTACTATGACAACATGATCAAAATGGTGTTGAACTATCGTGGATCAGATTATACGCAAGTGCAGCATCAAGTGCTGGCAGTGGATGATGAAATTAGCAACGGATACGCACACAGCGGCTATCCGTGGATGGGCTACCGTAGCGTTTCGAACCTGTTCTGCGATATTGATACAATCAAGAAACATGGGAATTGGCTTTACACTCATGAAATCGGACACAATTTTCAAGTTGGAGCCATCACACTCAAGAACGGCGGGGAGGTCACTAACGGTATCTACATTCCCGTGGTGAACACTTATCTCCTGGATTTGGATGGTTATAAGAAAGGTGCTGGACCTGGACATACTGAACGTGAGATACAGCAGATGATCGACGTTTGGAGTGGTACTGAGTACCTCGGCGTTATGGAGAGTTTCTACAGCTACATCTCGCGTGCATTTAGCCCAGCTCTCATCTCCAACGTGATGGCGCGTTCTTTGAATCCTCCACATCGTTTGAATAATGACGCGGACAAGGTTGAGTATTGGCTGAAGCTTGTGTGTCAAGAATCTGGCTACGATTTGGTTCCGTTCCATTCATTGTGGCACTTGCCAATTTCACAAGCAGCCAAAGATGAGTGCCGAAAATATCCTTGCTGGTTCCCGGACGATGAATACACAAAGCAAATCCCAGAAACCGTCGACAGAATTCTAAAGGAATATGGTAGGAATTGTGAGCATGGAAAGCCGGTAGAAGTAAAGTTTAAGAACGACATCCGAAGGGGTATTAATCACATTCGACCTCAACGAATCTTCATGCTCGATGAAACATAAAACCACAAAACATTGTATTTGCGAAATTGAACTATTTTTAACCCTTTTTATTCTGCTTGTTCTCTGTAATAGCATGCTCGTTGCTTATCAATAGTATTGGCCATATAATCATCTTTTTAATGATAATGTTGGGCATTCAATCGGGTTAAACAAGATTGATTGTTTACTCATAACAGTTCGTGGAAATTTTCGGAACTTGCGAAATTCCATTTACGCCAATTTCGCCGTCAAAGACAACCACCGTAATTATACATCTCAAAACATTGTTGTCTGAATAGACTTCCTTTTTGTGGTTAGTGCTATCTACAGCGTTATCGATCAGTCATTCAAACTTGGACACGTGGTCGTGAGATTGACCTTCAGATTCACACTTGATTGGCCGAATTGTGTACGACTCTTATGATTGGTTATTATTCGTATTACGTGACCTGCGCATTGCAATAGGCCTCGATTGCGTACCATACCTGCGAAGGTGTAGCACATGTCCGGGTATAACTCCGATGGTTATTTAATTTTCTAAACCCATTTAAATGCTCTCAGGCACTCAGGTTCCGAAATAATAAACAAAGACCGAGGTACTTCATCATGGATGCGTCAAACGTATTCATAATCTGAAGAAAAAATCTTTATACGCGAACACTAATTATCAGCATTCGAATGAACGTAACTACAAAAATCATGAATAATGTGGAAGAAATGATATGGGTGGAGATTTCACGACAGCCGTTACATTGCCAATCGCGACTTTAAATCCAAAACTATAATACCTTTTGGAATTAACAAAAAAATATATTATGGTATTCGGCGTTATTTGTGATGCCAATGAGAGTCAAGTAAGTCAGTTGTATGAAGGAATAAGTGAAATATTATAGGATGACAGTCGTTGCATTCAATCAATCGATGAGTTGTTCTTAACACCAAAGCCGGAATGGAACGTTTGAGCAAAATTCCGGCGTCCAATCTGCAATGTGTCTTGGCTGTGGACATGGTTTTTATTCATAGGACAACAACAAAATCAACTTATGAATGTACGATTTGGCTCAGGAAACAAGTGGGTTGTGAGCGCGCAGAGTGTACGTGATGGATGTATCGAAAACAATGATTGTTGGACTGTGACACGTACGATTAGAATGTAGGTCATGAAGGTAGCAAAAACGATGGGAGTTCGTTAACATGGCGAGATACGATACCTCTTGACTGGAATGTAACGAACGAATGAAATGTTGTTGTCATGGTCGAATTCAAGGTAATTCATCGTTTTAAATGGTCTACAAAGCAACAAGCTTAACAACAAACACAGGATGTTCCAAATTGAAATGTGGGTTTCTAAACAATATAAGCAATTAGATTAAACAATATGTAAGTATTGGGAAACGAACAATTTATTAAAAATTCGTATAATTTCGTTTTAAATTCCTGCAAGCTATTGGTGTGAGCAACTGTAGAAGATAAACGGTTCCAAGTAAAATAAAAAATACCTTCTTCAGTTCAGGCGGGAATGGGGTACCACCAGCACATATTCAAGGGTCCGATAGTTTCGCGTATCCCTTCGCGTGAATAAATCCTGCAAGGGATGGTTTGGGGTATGGAATATTTTGTAAGGTAAGATAAGGTCTCCTCTGATTCGTCGATAGGGAAAGTCGAACAGATTCCGTTGAGCTATCCTTTCTTTACCGTAAATACCCGCGTATAAGACGCACTTTTTTTCTTCATAAGTTGCCCTAAAAAACCCAGGTGCGTCTTATCCATGGATACTTTTATGATAAAAATTAAGCATTTATCATAATATCAAAAATTTATTTTATAAACCGGTACAATATTTATCAATATTTATCCTCGTCGTCACTGTCTTCATTCAACAAAGCAGCACACGCCTGTTGTGTTATGCAATCATCATGATAGTCCAGCTCTTCCTCCCTTTCGTCGTTGAAGGGTAATAATGAACTGTATCTTCAAAATCATGAAAATGTAATATCAACCAATCATGGAGTAGTATTTGACTCTTGTTGGAGCAGAAACTTTTCCTTAAAAATGTCATCCAATCATTCGACATGACGACCAAGAATGAGAAGTGCACTTTCCACGATAGTCTACATAGTATAGACAGACATCTGCTGACTGACAGGATGAATGAGTCAGCAATCAGCACACACGATGATCATAGCGATTGTATGGAGGTCACCGTGATTGACTTAAGTTCACCGTTTCTATAAAAATTAATGGAAATTAAGGACTAAAATTAGGATGCGTCCTATACATAGGTACACAGTTTTTCCATCGTTTTAGGGTCAACTATCCACTGCGTCTTATACATGATATCGTCCTATACGCGGGTATTTACGGATATGCTTTGTTTCGGATGCTGAGAACTAGTTTTGTTGAGCGGTGATAGACTCGTTGCCTAAGTTCAACATCCTTCTTGAGCCACGGAGATCATGACTGCACACCGTAATCCAGGACTGGTCTCAAGTATGTATCCATGATCATTGGGAATATCTTGGGCGAAAATTTCCCAAATACCCGTTTGAGTAGATTGAGGACAGGTGTTGCTTTTTTAAAGGCATTTTTTATTAAAATAAGATTTTTAAACGGGAGCATATCCAGACACCCAAATCTTTTTATTCACTGCGATTTTCAACGACATCTGAAATAACATGTTAGATTCAAGTTGCAAGATTCAAGAATTTGTGGTATAAAAAGCTCGTAGCTGTACAACACCACAGGATAATTGTATAAGGACAATAAATTTATACAAAATAAATTAAGGCACTAGGAATTTCGACAGTTTTGTAGTTAGTAAAAAATGTCATGTATTCTCTCGGTATGATGGAAAAATATTCGTTTGGATACAGAACATCTTATATAAACGAGATGTTGGGTGGAATTACTACGAATAAATATATCCAATTTGTTCATGAAAATCCTTGCACTAGATAATCGTACAATATCTGACGGTACGGAGCTCCATAAGAAACAAACGTGCACCGAATAGTAGAACCGACGGCAGTTCCGGTGAGAATGTGGAATATCAAATGCCAGTGGGTGAGTACGTGTGGCATGGCTTGACCGGAGGCGAAATAGATGCTTCATAGGGTGCATCTTTGAGTTCATTATTTTATAAGTTAGGATTAGATCAAATCGAACCCGCCTGTGAGGCAGTGTATCCAAATTAAGGTGTTCAAGTCGATCCTTATATGGTAGGTTGCGGAGACAGCCAACCATTTTAGTTGCTCTGTGATTAATCGTCTCGAGCAGCTTGATGTACTTTTGTAGCCGTGGTGCTGATGCACTGAGTAATCCATCACTGGGTTAGTATACGTATTTATGAGCATCTTGAATGTTTCACGGCAGTAATGCCTAAGCTTCGGCAGAGGTCATTCCATTGTTTCCTGTTATCTGCTTCGCGTTGCTTTAGCGATGGCGACATTGATTCAATGAGATTACTGCAAAATACCGTTAGATCTTCAATGTTTGTCTTTTGGGGAATTTTAGTGTTTAAACTCTTCGGTCTTAGCTTATGCACATCCTTCGATAATTCTGCACTTCCATTCACTTGACTACTGGTCTGATTCACATACTCATTGGTCGTACCGAGCTGTTGTAAGGAACTTTGGTCGTTTTCTGTAGAAATCAGTGTTTCCGTAGTAGTTAGTGCTTCCCTGTAAAACTTGCGGTTAATGTCGTTTAGGACTGCGTTTTGAACCGGCTCCAGTGCTTTCGGATACGCAAATGTTTGGAAAGACTCTAACGTGTCTTCAAGCCGTTTAAGGTTCGACTCTACAGCGAACATGCGTCTTGCCATAATTGAATCAAAGTTTTCGGCTCTTGATAAATCACGAGTTACTTTTAATCTGCATGGATTACATGTATAACAGAGTTCGCATGAATAACAATTGAACACAAGTAAGCAATCGATTGGAATATGTTTGGGGCCGATCGTGTATTCATAATGCAAAGAAATTTGAGTTCAGTCGGTTAGAGCAGTTTTTGAGTAACGTTTAACTTCTGACACAGAAGCTTCATCAGACCAAGGGTGACAGTCAGGACAGGGAACATGATTAAGCAGTAGTTAACCCACCACCACTTATTTGACCTTACCGCTAAACAGCCTATGGTACGGCTACGCGGTGTCACGTCTCGTGGGAATGACCAGGATCAGTGGTCGATTTTCCTACTAGTGTGTATCCACATCAATCTAATACAAGTGAACACGGTCAATTCGGTTGACACAGCTGCCCACATGAGTAGAAGTTCATAACTAACGGGGCTAAGAAACAAAATATTCATTTGCTTGCTTTTTCGTCACGCACACCCCACGATCATTCCTCTACTGTTTCAAGCGCATGCGCATCCTGATCTTACTGCCCCTACCTGATGAGTGCAAACAGCACGAAACCGGTCGTGGGGTGTGTGTGACGGAACAGCATGCAAATGAATATTTTGTTTCATAGATATGGGTTTAATCCCATTAAACATGTGTTTAGACACATGTGATTGAACAGGTTGTTCGTACCAGCCTTATCTAACAGTGGCATACAAGCGCCCCTTGTTCAGCGGGGCTAAGGTTAAGCTATCTATGAAGAAAAACAAAAATCTAATTAACTAGTAGGTATAAGGTGAATAAAAACTATTTACTTTCGCATCAGTGCCGAGCGCCAGATTGTGGAGATTTCTTCCCCATCCCCCTTATTGACCGCCTTGGTAATTTCGAACTTCTCCAGATGTAGGTGTTCGCTATACGGTTTAATACCGCGTATCAATATTTCCACATTGCCTAGGTCGACGCAGTAGCCCGTATCTAAAACGTGCTCCGCCAAGGCGGAATAACGAATAAGGGATTAATATTCCCTCGCATCCCGGGGCTGTCTCCGGACACGCTTTCGGTGTTCTTCGATTCTAGTGTGAATTTCCCTGGAAGTCTGCCCTATGTAAACACCCGAACAGTCCTTACAGTTGATTCTGTAGATGCTGTTCGTAACGCTAGATAAAGGCGTCTTATCCTTGAGGTGCAATATGAATACACGATCAGTCCCAAACATATTTCAATCGATTGCTGACTCCTACGAACCCCGTGTTCGAAAATTGGCCAGTGAGTTGGTGAGAACAGCGGAATATGAAGCCAGATGGGTGAACCACCGCATCTTAAACCTTCGTTGCAAGCAGCGACGCGTAATACCAAGGGATCTGGTGGTAAAACCTCCGGATAATTCCCGCAAATCGACGAAGGCTGCCGCGAGCGCATCCAAAGTGCTTTTGAAACAAAGGATCCACTGGGTCAATGAAACCCTATTTGCGGCTCGATCGAAAGCCTCTAAAATGATGTCGAAACTGCGCGTTGAATTATCCGAAGCGGATTTCTGCAGAATTTGTGGAAAACACGCGGAGGTTTTAGCCACACAAACGGAGCGAATAGGAGAAAGACAAAACCGTAAGTTCAACAAGTTATTCGAGTTTTATAATAAACGTTCTTCAGTTAAATCTAATAAGTCATTATCTAGCAACCAGTATTCTAGTGTTTTGAATTTATCTAATCGACAACTTTCGCAAGCTGAACAAAGATTGTTGGAGAAGGGCTTGAATTTCTGCATAAGTAAGAGCTTTATGAAAGCTGAGGATCTTATCCCCTGTATTGAGGGATCATTGAATGCACTCCCCAACGAACAGGCAGACGCGGTAAGAAATTGTATCGCAGGTGTCATTAAAAATCAGGAACAAGGCGATGCAAACCTTGATTCACACGAAAGACAAGCACTTCTTACGCTGAAACAAGATACAAATATAGCCATTACTAAGGCTGACAAAGGTAAAGTAACGGTAATTTTGAACAAAAGCGACTATTTAGACAAGGTTGGGGTACACTTATCCAAGGGCCCTTATGAACGGATAGATAATGGTAAAATGAAAAAGGTAATGAATAACTGCAAAACGGTAGTCTCTAGGTAGTTGCGTGGCGTTAAGGAGAGTTTTGGAAAGGGATTGTGGTATAACCTGTATCCCAAGTCTACTCTAACTCCTAGGTTCTACGGCCTACCTAAAATACATAAAGAAAGCATTCCTGTAAGACCTATCGTCGACGGTATCGGATCACCTGCGCACGAGTTAGCTAGACATTTGGCTTATTTGTTGAAACCTTTAGTCGGCAATACAGCCTCGTTCATCAAGAACGCATATGACTTTGCAGCACGCTTAAAGTCGGTAACAATAGATGACAATGAAATAATGGTTAGCTTTGACGTGAGCGCTTTGTTCACCAACGTCGATACAACAAGTGCGTCACATTTCGCATGAATAGCAATTGAACACAAGTGAACAATCGATTGGAATATGCTTGGGACCGATCGTGTGTTCATAATGCAAAGAAATTTGAGTGCAATCGGTTATAGCAGTTTTTGGGTAACGTTTCACTTCTGACACAGAAGTTTCGTCAGATCAAGGGTGATAAACAGGACAGGGAACATGATTAAGCAGTAATTAACCCACCACCACTTATTTGACCTTGCCGCTAAACAGCCTATAGTACGACTACAGTGTGTCACGTCTCGTGGGAATGATCAGGATCAGTGGTCCATTTTCGTACTAGTGTGTATCCATGTCAATATAATACAAGTAAACACGGTCAAGGTCAGTTAACACAGCTGCCCACATACGTCAAATTTCATAATTAACGGGGCTAAGGTTAAGCTATTTTTAAAGAAAAACAAAAATCTAATTAACTAGTAGGTATAAGTTGAATAAAAATTATTTACTTTCGCATCCGTGCCGAGCGCCAGATTGTGGAGATTTCTGTGCCATCCACCTTATTGACCGCCTTCTCAATTTCGACTGCCTCCGCATGTAGACGATCGCTATACGGTTTAATACCGCGTCTCAATATTTTCCACGCGATCTGGGACTTACCAGCTTTTGACAAAGTTTGCACTTTTTACAAGCCTCGTCGTCAGGTCCGTTTAAGGTCACGTTATCGGTCATCGTTACAATTTTGCGAGAGCAATTCGATACACTGAGCGAAGCGGTCGTTTATCGATCGGTGTCTCTCGATGGAGTGCAAGAACGAGTGGATGCGATGCAGCGCGATTCAATGCAGAGTAAAAGGCGTACACTTTCACGTAAAGCGGGGCTGTTCTGTGAGATTTGATCCGATAGTGTTGAAATTACTGTCAGTACGTACGAAATAGCGAGATCTTCCTGATAGTATCCGAGTTGTTGCGTTATTCTGGATTGGAAGCAATGTTGCACGCGTATGTAACGTTGGGTAGAAACGGGAAAATTTTGATTTTGAAGGATTCTCAGAATTTAAAATAGTATATTCCGAATGAGAAAGTTGCGGCAAGTTCAATGATATAAGAATCGTCTAGATCCGTCAATAGATTGAGCAATAAAATCCAAATGTATGCGAGCACAAATGTGTACGTCCACACAGTAGCCTGTTTTTTGTTCTGGCATGCGGCTAGCTCGGTTGTACACTGCTTCGCACTGCATGCTATTCTAAAGACTTACACTAATCCAAACGCCGAGGTCCTTTTCTTTTGTTGTCCATTCCACTTGTTGCGACCCAAGGTTATATGAGAATGGGAAATTATTACTTATCTGCAATATTTTGCACTCTCTGAAGTTGAATGGAAGCATGTTTCGCTCCGATCAGCTGTTCAATATATCCAAATTACTTTATAAGTCCACGAATGACGTGATTTGCATCCAAAGTTTAGCATCATCCACAAAGAGAACCATTTTGTCTGTGAGAAGTTTCAGAAAGTCGTTGATGTAAACCAAAAATGGAACCGGACTAAGTACGGAACCTTGTGGGACACCGCTGGTACGTTCGATTTCCCTAGACATCACATCATCGATACGTACAGTTGCCTTGTGATCAAGAAGGTAACTTCTCATCCAGGTAAGAAGGCACCCATTAATACCAACATTATGCAGCTTGTTCAGGAGTATAGAATGGTCCACGCTATCAAACGCCATTGATATGTCCAAGTAACACGCATGCACGCAACCACCTTCATCTACTACCTGTATCCAGTCATCCAATGTCTCCAGTAGGTTAGTCAAGCAAGAACGAGACTTCCGAAATCCATGTTGCTCTCTGGACAACAAGTTTTGGGCTTCCAGATGACTCACACTTTCTTAGCACACATTTCGCTCCATAACTTTTGAGCTCACTGGAAGGAGTGTAACAGGACCGCAATCTGCTAGTTCAGAATGAGTTCCACCTTTGTAGATGGGTGTTATGATTTCTTCCTTCCAGTCAGTCGTTACAACACCTTCCCTTAAAGAGTGATTAAATAAATCACAAAGTGTTTCGCACAATTGACTGCCGCGTAACTTTAGGATTGCAGGTGTGATTCCCTCAGCTTCCAGGGACTTGTTGATAATCAACCTGCGTAGATGGTGCTGCACTATTTCAGAATTGATGCATATATCGTATATATGGCATATATATCTCATATGATTGAGAAAAGAACAAATGTTGAAGGGCTTTCTAAAACTGGTCTACAGAACACATTCACCACACTACGCCAGCTGGTTCCTGTGTACAGAATGGAAAATGGTCGTATTCCAAAAAATGTAATCTATGGCGAGATGAAAGCCTGATGTTGTCATTCTTGCAGACCGCAATTTCGGTACAAAGACGTGTGCAATTGAGATATGAAAGCTCTCGGCATTGACTCTACGAGTTGGAAAGAACATGCTCTAGACCGCTCACTTTTGATGCACTGTGTTAAGCGTCTTGTCCAAACTGAGGAAGAGCAGTTACTGCTCATCACGCCGTCGACGGGCAACTGACGCTGTGATCGCTGCCAGAGAGATTGTCACGCCAGAACCGGAATGTTTAGTCATTCTAAATGCTGCTGAGCATGTAACCTTCATGCGTTTTTGATGTATATTGATGGGTTACATCGACCGAAAGTGGCCACCGCCAACAACCGTAGCGAAACGCACAGCAACATTACTGTACTATAAAAAGCACCATATTCCCCGTTCACAGACCTATAAAACAAAATAGCTATTCCATTCCAAGTAAAAGAAGATGACAAATGCTAAATGCCACATTACGGTAATCTCCTCATTCATACTAGTCAAAATTTATTCTTATATTATTCGTTAAATGAATATGTTTCACGATATATTTCGCATAATATAAAGACTAATAATTCCGTCATAAATGATGCGTTTTAAATTTGCGCAGCGATCCAAACATACAAGGTCATCGGTTAATAGCTGACCCAAATCTGGCTTTGTATCACCACTTTGTGTAATTTTTGACAGTACGTTCACTTCACACAAGGGTTGTACTGTGAACATTCGAGCGACCTTGGTGAGGTCTGCATTCCATCGAAATGTTTTCAAACAATTACTACTCATAAGTATTTGAATACACATAATTAATCTTGTACCATGACCTTATTTATTCAATTATGTGTTGCGCTTTGTTTATCACCTAATTAGTTAGGCCATGTGATAAAGATGAACGCTCTGGTAATTAGCATGACGAGGTATGAACAATTATTGCAAAATGAGGTCGCAACTTTCTAAATAAGTTGTCCTAAAATGTTGGAGACAGTATTTGTACTTACTTGGATACCGTAATCAGGAGTGAGACCCTGCTATAATAATTAGATGAGCTTCCTCATCTCCAAATATCACCACATAAGGGAACAATATCACTCTGAGCCAATGTTCATTTATCACATAACCATCAGGTTTTGTGAATAGATCTACAGCAGGCAAAATATTGCTAATCCACTAAAGTGAAAAGTTAACAAACGTTTGTATTTAATCAGTAATTACGTGTGCATTGCATTCAATCAATCGATAAGTTGTTCTTAACACCAAAGCCGGAATGGAACGTTTGAGCAAAATTCCTGCGTCCAATCTACAATGTGTCTTGGCTGAGGACACGGTATTTATTTATAGGACAACAACAAAATCAACGTATGAAAGTACAAATTGGCTCAGAAAACAAGTTGGTTGTCCGCACGCAGAGTGTACGTGATGTATGTATAGAAAACAATGATTGTTGGACCGTCACACGTACAATAAGAATGTAGGTAATCAATGTAGCGATAAATCGTGGGCGTTTGCCAACACGGTTTAAAACGACACGTTTAGAATGCAGGCGATGAATATAGCGAAAATGATGGGAGTTCGTTAACATGGTGAAGTGCGATACCTCTTGACTGGAATGTAACGACCGATTGAAAACTTGTCGTCTTGGTCAAATTCAAGATAATTCTTCGTTTCAAATTGTCTACAAAGCAACAAGCTTAATCACAAACATAGGATGTCACAAATTGAAATGTGGGTTTCTAAACAATATATCCCAGAGTTGTTGATGTCAAATTGCAGCCTTCCATTGCAAAAGCATCCGAGTCTGACTCAGAGTCGCCAGTGAAAATATCTCAACTTGCATCAAAATGACAAAAGTCCGACGTCGACAGAGTCGGACCAATAAATACTGTTACTGACTCGTTGTTACATGCTACAAGCTCAATAAAGTGTCTCTATACGAATGCCCAAAGTTTGTTTAATAATTTGGCTGAACTAACCGAGCTGTGCAAACGATACTCACCAGACCTCGTCGCTGTGACTGAAACCTGTTTCAATCTTGTATGAATGAAAGGGAACTGTCGATCCCAAACATGATATTATTACGGAACGATCGTCCACGAAAAGGTGGTGGTGTGGCTTTATACTTTCACGAACGTCTTCAGTGCATGAAGATTCACGATCCCAATCTCGAATCAGAAGACACCCTCTGGTGTAGCCTTACACAGGAGTCACAGGACGACTGCATCATTGGTATAATATATCGCCCTCCATCTTCGAGGGATGCTCAAAACGACAGGGTATTAGAGGCTCTACAATATGCCGGAGAGATGCGAAGCTCCCAATTACTCGTCATGGGAGATTTCAACCTTCCTCATCTTTTTATCAGATCAGATCACCCTCTACACACACCTGATCATAAATTCCGTGAGCTGATCGATATGATTCCACTGCATAACCATGTGTCCGACTTTACTCACAGAAAAGGATCAGAGTTACCGTCCGTTTTGGATCTAATCCTTACTTCCGAGACAACAGCAGTTGAAGGTGTTGACTACATTGCCCCTCTCGGTCGAAGTGATCATCTTGTGTTAGGTTTTGAATATGTATGCAGCGCTAGACGAGTATGTGAGTCCGCAAAACTATTCAGAAGGATCGACTACGTGAGTTTACGTGACGCGCTTGGGTTAGTAAATTGGCGAATGCTTGATTATCACAACACGGAAACACATTGCACCACACTTACAAAAAGTCTTCAGTCAAGCATATATCAAAATTCGCGATTTGTTAATGAACGACGGGTAAACGACTTTCGCTTTAAACTTCGTAGTCGCACGAAAAAATGGATCGGGCAAAGGAACTCTGCTTGGTTTCAACACAGAAATACCAAGACTGATGCGTCATGGCAACAATTTTGCGGAATTCGCAACAAAGTAAACACTCTCATCAAAGAAGACAAGCAAAATTACCATCGCTTTCTATCTTTGAAAATGGAAGGAAATCCTAAATTGCTTTATCGGATTGTCAATGCTCGATCGAGCGTGAAACCAGGGGTGTTTCCTGTTCTTACTGACGATGGATTAACAGTCTCTGCAAAGGAAACAGCTGATGCTCTCGCTCAATTTTATGCTAAAGTATTTAGTCCGTTAGCGATTCAATCGACTGAAGAATTACCGCCATCAACAGTGACGCAACAGCTGACTGAGATCGAGATAAATCCAGTGATTATACAACGACATTTGTGTCGAATGAACCCTAGGAAATCCCCTGGAGCGGATGGAATCACTCCGACTATACTAAAATCCTGCGAACAGCAGCTGTGTGAACCTTTGTGTGAATTGTTTAACATTCTCTAATTGAAGGAGTGGTGCCAACAGAGTGGAAGACAGGGGTAATTTCACCTATCTACAAAGGCGGTAGACGTTCAGATCCGGCAAACTACCGTCCTGTCACCCTACTTCCTGTGATATCCAAAGTTCTAGAGCGTATAGTGACTGAAAATATAGTTCATCACGTGGAATCACAAAATATGCTATCTGTAGCACAGCATGGTTTTCGTAAATCTCGCTCAAGCTTGACAAATTTGTTGACGGTTTTAAATGACTGGACCCAAACGGTTGACGAAGGAGCTAGCATCCACGCTTGTTATCTGGATATGTCTAAAGCTTTTGACCGAGTTGATCACTTTCGATTAATACAAAAGCTGAAGCAGATGGGTATCAGCGGACAGCTACTCATATGGCTTGAAAGTTACCTCAGTGGGCGCAAGGCGATCGTTCGAATCAACGGGGTACAATCACAGGCTATTGATGCCTCTAGTGGCGTCCCGCAAGGTCCAGTCCTCGGGCCAGTACTTTTCTTGGCTTACATCAACAACCTACCAGAGACGCTCGCATGCAAGGTGATTCTTTTTGCTGATGACATTAAACTTTGGACGCGGATAAAAACAACTGCGGATTGTGTACAGCTGCAACGTGATCTAGATGCTCTACATGAATGGTCGGTACGGAATAATTTGCCATTCAATTTCCAAAAATGCAAGGTGTTGCAAATTGGTAAGCCATTCCAATACCAATATGACTTTGGGCAGACTATTTTGAGCTGGACAGAATCAGAAAGGGATCTTGGAGTCTGGGTATGCGGCAGCCTGAAGAACAGCCTGCATTGTGAGGTTATCTACAAGCGTGCTTCCGAACTTCTAGGTATGCTGCGACGGATTTTCAGAACCTTCTCGCTTGGAACGTTGTCCACCATCATGAAAGCCTATATATTTCCAACCACGGAGCATGCATCACAAGCTTGGACTCCGTGGTTAAAAAAGATATACTGTTGCTTGACAAAATATACCATCGCGCAACCAAACTCGTAAGAGGTTTCCGGAATCTAACGTACGAGGAACGATTGCAAAAACTAAGAACTCAGAACTCAGAACTCAGAAAATTGTATGGTAGAAAAAGCATTAAGCTTAACAATAACCATAGGATGACAAGGTATATGGAACATAAGAAAATATATAAAAAAATATAAAATATCTCAAAAATCAATAGGGACATTCGCATACCGCATGGTTCGTCATAAACTCATCGAGTTTGGAAGCGAAAACCTCAACAGATTCTGATCGTGTGATTTCTTCAGGCAAATAGTTCCAAGTGAAACAAATTCTTACGGAGAAAAAATTACGACGTATATCCAATCGAGAATGCGGAATGCTTAAAGCCTTTGAATGTGTTCGTGTTCTAGTAAGGTCATTGGGCTTTAGCAAGTGTTTAAGGGGATGGTTTACAGAATGCAGGATTTTGAAGGTCAACATAAGGTCACTACGTATCCGCCGTTGGGTAAAATCTTGTAGGTTCAGTTTTAACATTCGCTCTGTGAAAGGCAAATTTCTGTACCGGGAGACCAACTTTGTAGCACGATGATAAATCCTGTCGAGTAGTTCGATATCCTTCCTCAGCCATGGTGCCCAGGCTTGGATGGAATATTCCATAACAGGACGTATATACGTGTTAATTACCCGGGGTAGGGTTTCGGGCGTAAAAATCCGGAATATTCTTTTGAGAAGACTCAAGATACGGCAAGCTTTATTGTACACCATCCGGCAATGCTGTCCCGGCTTCAGGTTAAACGAAACCCAGATACCCAGATCTTTTTCTGCTGTGGTCCAGACGAGATCTTGCGTGCCAAGCTGATACGTGTGGTGCAGAGATTTCCCAAGCTGCAGCATTTTACATTTCGCAGGGTTAAATGGTAACTCATTTAACTGGGACCAACGAAATAAGATGCTTAGATCCCGTTGTAATGCCATACAGTCATTAACAGACCTGACACGTTTCCAAATTTTAATATCATCGGCAAATAGTATCAAGTTGCATCCAATATCCTCTACTATATCGTTGATATACACCAAGAATAGAAGAGGTCCAAGCACCGAGCCTTGCGGAACTCCACTCGTGACGTCTATTTTTCTAGATAAGGTGCTGCCAACGCGAACTTGGACGTGTCTATCAGTAAGATAGTCCCTTATCCAATTCAGCAATATTCCCGTTATTCCATAGGATTCGAGCTTTTTAATTAAGATGTCATGGTTGACTCTATCGAAAGCTTTGGAAATATCGATGTAGCAAGCATGTACAGCCTCACCTTCGTCTAGTGCCTTGGTCCAATCCTCGAACGTTGTAAGAAGGTTAGATAAACAGCAACGACCTCTTCGAAAACCGTGTTGTGCTGCGGTCAAAATATTTTGGTTTTCAAAATGTTCTCTTATGCGCGCAGTCACAATGCGTTCCATTAATTTGGAGATCACAGGAAGTAACGTTACCGGTCTATAGTTTGCTGTGTCTGAACGGCTACCGCCTTTATAAATAGGAGTTATCATCCCTGCTTTCCATTGCGGTGGTATTTTTCCTTCATTTAAGCTGAGATTGAATATGCGAGTGAGAGGAGCAGTCAAAGCAACGCGACACCTGCGAAGTACGGCGGGGGTAATTTTGTCTGCGCCAGGGGACTTCTTTTCGTTTAGTCGACAAAGTTCCCGCCCAACCATGTATTCGTTGATAGTCATTTCACTTAATAATTCGAAATGTGGTGAACTTGATGAAAGTTGATATGGTATACAACGCTTGGGATTGAAGACAAATGAGTAAAACGTTGCTAAAGCGTCGGCGGTATCTTGGGCAGTGTGGGTCAATCCATGAGGTGTTAGTACAGAGAATACACCTGGTTTGATCTTTGATCGTTCATTTACTATCTTGTAGAGAAGCTTAGGATTCTTTTCCATTCTCTTAAGCAAGTTCCATTGGAATTGCATGCGATCTTCTCTTACAAGAGTCGTGACGTTATTCCGTATCTTACAGAATCGCTTCCAAGTTTCTTCCGTACCAAACTTCTTATGAGTTACCCAAGACTCTCGCTTAACAGATAACCATTTCTTCGTTCTACTCCGAATAACAAACTGGTTGTTGTAGCTGCATTTGTGTGGTACAAAAATCGAGTTTTCGTAAATCTTCGAATTGAGATAATTTAGAAACGAATTGTAATATGAGCCAGGATCCATTGAATCAAACTCATGAGTGTATGCATCCCGGAGACTGATATTTAAGGATTCAAATTGTATTTTCCTTATGACTTTCGTCTGTTCACACAATCGTTCCGCACTACATACATAATCAAACAAAAGCACAACATGATCACTCTTCCCAGTGGTGCCAGGTATTGTATACCCTCTACTGCGGTTGCCTCAGGCGTTAAGACAAGGTCAAGGGTTGAAGGTTGGTCAAGACCCCGCCAGCGAGTTGGCTGGTTAACGTGATTGTGTAGTGAAGCAAATTCTATAACCTCCTTGAATTTATGTTCAAACGAATGCAGGGAGTGCTCACCTCTCGAAAACAGATGCGGGAGATTAAAATCGCCAATGATTAGCAATTGCATAGTCTGGCATCTTGTGATGTGTTGCAATGATTCGATGAGCTTATCATTGTATGAGCTTTCGGATGATGGCGAGCGGTAAATGATGCCGATCGTACATTCATCTCCATTGACTAGCTTTACTGAACACCACATCGTATCAGGAAGGCTGAGGTCAGGATGATCGATGACGTTACACTGCGCTAAACGTTCGTGATAGTAGACTGCAACTCCACCACCGGATCTTCGATCACGATCGCGACGAAGTAGTGACATTTTCGGAATCAAAAGCTCAGCATCAGTCATGCAGGGCTGGAACCAAGTCTCTGTAACTGCAACCAAATCGGGGGAAAGTCTATCACAAAGCTCACATAGTTCAGCTAATTTGTTAGATAAACACTGAGCATTTGTATATATGCACCTGATCGTATTTGTCTTACACAATGTCGAATCGTGTACTGTAGCTATTGGTCCGACTCGCGATGAGCCGGACCCTTTTCGTTTTTTGGGGTAACATTTGAACTGTCAATAACAAGATTGCAATCAGGCTGTGGTTGCGATGGTTCTCTGGGTTTCAGTGAGGGAACACGCTTGGGCACACTTAGTCTCACGTCTGGTGGAAGTTTTGAGCGGTTAGATTTCCAGTCGGTGTTCATAGCGATAGCCATTTCAGTCGTTAGAAAAGTGATTTTCAGAGGACTGGGCCCATTGCCTTTGTAGTTGGAGGATCTGGGTATTCTAAAAGTATCTACGACAATGGAATCACGAGATCCAATAGCATCGGCAATGTATAACCATTGCTTCAAATCATGTTGCTTTGATTCCGATGCTGATACTACATCAACATTTTCGGGGACACCGAGGAATATTAAACTACGTGAAGTAGAGTGGTCTCGACGAGTGGATTGACCTTTCCTTTCCCACCAAGGTATGTCGGCTTGTACTCGGCAGGTCAAACCGGGACAAGCACCGAGTAGATACGCATTGAGTATGACTTCTTCCATTTCAGATTTATTTCGCAGTGTCACCCTTAATAGGCGCGGCCGGTCTACGTGAGGGGAGTCTTTATGCCGGGTTAAGCGCGTCATTGATGTAGGTACCAAAGCTTTCAAGCCCATGTGTGTACAGAGCTTAGTCCATTCATTGAGCTCATGTGCTTTTCTTGCTGAGAAAAGTGAATCTGTCGATTCCGGGATATTTGTGCAGATTACACTGAGAGCGATATCTGTCGTAGTAGAATGAGCGGTAACATTGCTTTTTTTGGGAGGCTCGGATCTAGCAACTAGACGACGGGGAGTCCTGGACAAATTGTTCACAATTTTACCAGATGAGGACCTAGGTAAACAGGTTTCAGTAGGTCCATCTGTATTACTTTCGGATGAGCTATCAACACATTCAGTTAAGGGAGCAGTTATTGGTGTAATTTCCTTTTCCTTTTTGTCTTGAGCAACATTTATTTCGGGTCGAATTGCGTTGGCAAGTGTATCTACCAGAAGCGGTTTAAACGTTTCCTCAAGTTTTCGATAGCAATTTTCCAAAATCTCTATTCGAGATTCCAGCTTTGCCTCGTGGGGAGGATTTGTAGTCGTATCGATAGGCTGTTTACTTCGACATGCACAGCATACGTAGCAAACACCGGGTAAATCAACGTTGTTAATAAAACATATCACTTCTTTCGTTAGGGCTTTATCACATTTAGTATGTATTTTACTCAAACAGCCAAAACATTTAACAACGTTGGATTTGGCGCTTACCCCTTTGTTACAAATTTGACACACATCACGTGCTGCCTTCTTTATCTGGGTCATCGAGGTCATCCTTCGCGTCATTGTTACAATCCAACGAGTGATGAGTCAGTGCACTTAGCGGTGCAGTTGTTTATCGATCGGTAGGTACTGGTGGAGTGAATGCGTTGGATCGGAGTGATGCGATCCAAGCGGTAAAATACGAACGAGTTGGATAAAAGTGGTGCGGTTGAACGAGTTTCGATCTGATAGTGTTGAAAAAACTATCAGTCAATTCGAAATGATGTGATCCTCTCAATAGTATTCGAACAGGAACAATATTCTGAATCGCCAAGGATATTGCACGCGTCGGTAAAGTTGGGTTAAAACTTGAAAATTTGAATTTCCAAGAATTCACCTTGCTCGAAGTTGAAATGGGTATATTCCAAAAGAGCAAATTGAGACGAGTTCAATGATATATGAACCGTCCAGTTCAGGCAAAAATGTTAGGAAATAAATCCAAAAGTATGAGAGCACAAATATATGCGTCCGCACAGCAGGTCAGCATGGGAGCAAGCGAAGCGATGTGATACTAACATACAAGATATTAAATACCCCACATCATCCCTTAAAACATTTGTTCGAATACCGTGAGTCACGACATACACGGAGCCACTCGGCGACACTGCAAATTCCCCACTTCCGTATCAGCTGTCGCCGATATTTTTATTGTGTACGTGTCTGTTTCCTTTGGAATTCCCTCCCCGAAACTCATGTCATCTCTCCCAGCATCGAAACGTTTATTCGAAATTTGGATACTTATTTGTTGCATAATGATTTGACGACACCTGCGTATTGACTCATGGTAACTACACAACTTGACTAAGCAATTAGATTAAACAATATGTAAGTATTTGCGAAACGAACAATTTATTAAAAATTCGTCTGATTCCGTTTTAAAGTCATGCAAGCCAGTGTGAGTGAGGGTTATGGAATATTTTGTAGTGTAGATGAAGAAGAAGAAGAAAAATGGCTTTATTCGAGTACACGAATTTTCAGCGATACTAATAATTCGACCACACGTAATAAAATGTACATTTTTTTAAAAAAAAGACATGTCAAATAAGGATGATCCCACTTCAGTTATTATACTGTCAGATTCTTCCCCAAATCGAGAATAACGTTTTTATGATCAACCAAATATCGAGCCAGGTAAGTAATAAAAGAATTTTTGAATTTCTCAATTCTTGCATACGGGACGATATGTTGACTACGCGTAGCTGGGAACGATCTAAAAGCCATAAGGGCCTCAAGCAGTGGGTGTGCATTATCAGACGATATGACTCTGACCAATCTGTCACATTCACGAAAGTGGCGTTCGACGATAATATCACGAATTTACTCGGTAGAGGAAGAGCTCAATCTTGAAATTAATTTGATTCCTAATGCAAAGGAATTTGAGTGCAATCGGTTAGAATCAGACAATAACGAATAGTTCGCTTTGGGATTTAAAGCGAAGCGAAGTTGCGAAGCGAAGTTGCGAAGCGAAGCGAATATTGTTGAATATTCGCTTCGCTATCGCCATGGCGAAGGGCAAAAATAAACTTCGCTAAAAATTCGTTATACTTCGCTTCGCTTAAAACGAAGTGCAAGTTCAAACTTCGCCGTAAACGAATATTAGCGAAGTATTCGCTAAAAGCGAAGTATTCGCTAAAAGCGAAGTCTTCGTTTTTGTACTTTAATATTTTAACCCTTCTACGGGAATTGTTTTTGATGTTGACACTTGTTGATAGACACCGCCAGACAAGTGAACTCCGATGGTGACTGAAAGTACCGACGTAAGCCAGTTAGCAACAGACTGCTTGTTTATTTGCTAAAGGCTAACATTTGAGGTGGTAACTAGTGTTACGGTCAGTAGACAAAGGGTTGTTCTTTTTGTACTTTAATATTTTGTCTGCTATAAATAGGATGAAAATTTAATTGTCTCATCATAGTTTCATCATGAGCCCCCGAAGACGCATCACAAGTCGGACAAGGACAAAGACTCGGCCTCGGCCAAGAAGTCCAAGAGGAGCCCGACCCTCAACGTCAAGCTGCCGTCCAAAGACCCGTGGACCCCCAAATCCTCAAGAAAGAGGTCTCCGCCGCCGTCAGATGATGATGATGATGACGACTTTCATCACACCACCTACCGGCACAAGCCTACCAGATCACCGATCTGGAACTTCTTCAAGAAGGAGGCTGTGAAGAAAGGTGCGAAGGAAAGAGAAGTTCGAGCTCTTTGCCAAGTCGAGGATTGTGGCCAGTCCAGTGCCCGGCCTCAGGGAACCCCCCAAGGAATGGTCTGCCACATCATGTCGAAGCATCCGGACGTTTCTAAGCAGTTTCTGAACCAGAAGGCCAAGTTGGAGACTGAAAAGGTAAGTTAGACTCAGTTTGACGCAACCTTCGCTAAACTTCGTTTAAACTTTGCTATACTTCGCAATATCTTGCCATATACTTTGTTATAGATCGCTTAGTACTTCCAAATACTGTGCATGAACATCATTATACTTTGCAATAGTTTGTTGGAAATGAAGCTCAACTGTTTTTTCTTTATTTTCTTTCCCAGAAGAAGAAGCAGCATTCCCAGTCCAGCTCTTGGCGAGTCAAGTTCGGGGAGTCATCCAAAACCTCTTCAAGAAGGCTATCAGTGACCCCGATCACCCAGTACTACAAGTCCGGCGGCAGCGCCAGCGCTCCCAAGAAGTACAACCCGAACAGTCCTCTCCAGCTGAGGACCAACCTGGAGATCATGGCCTACCTTGCCGGTGCCAACCTTTCGTTCAGCCATGTGGAGAATCGCCACTTTATAAGGTATTTGAAATGACAAATTTACAATTACAAGTTGTTACCTTCTTACTTGAAAGATAATTTTGATTTTACTTTGCTATACTTCGCTTAATCTTCGCTATTCTTTGTTATATATTGCTATTTTTCGATTAAAAATCACTATAATTTGGATATATCGCTAATACCTTCGCTATTATTCCAGGTATTCTCAGTCGCTGGACCCGAAAATCAACATCCCCAGGCAGATCATGTTTTCCAGGCACATCTGTACCCTCCTCTTCAAGAATGTAGAGGAAGCCATGGAGAAGAAGCTCGCCAAGGACCTGGCCAACCTAATGGGAGTTGGATTCACCAGTGACATGTGGACCAGCCGCTCCAACCAGGGGTACCTGAGCTTGACTATCCACTACATTGATCCAGACTGGGTCATGCAGAGATTCACCATGGACTGCAGGATGGTGGTGGGTAGGCACGACTCGGAGGTGGTGGGCCGCTACCTCAACTCCATGATTGGTGCCATCAAGAACCTCAAAGACAGCACTGCGACCATCATGGTCACGGACGCCGAGGCCAAAATGAAGAAGGCTGTGAAGAACGCTGACAAGATCAGCAAGCACCTGCTTTGCGTCGACCACGCAATTAACAACGCCCTCAAGTATGCCATGCAGATCGAGGAGGTGGGCGACTTGGTCAAGCTGGTTAGGGCTCTGGCCACCGGGGTCAAGCGTTCTTCGGTCAGGAACGAGGAAGAAGGCAGCTGACTTGGAAGGTGAGTGACCGCAATATTCGGTTAACTTCGATACTATTCGCTATATAATTTGCTATGTTATTCGTTATACTTCGCTATATTTGCGAAGCTTCGCCATATTATTAGCGAAGCTTCGTTATTATTTGCTATACCTTCGAAGTTCAGAAGTCATTCCTTTACAGTTCCCTTCATCAAAATCGTTCAGTACAGCAAGATCCGCTGGTCTTCAATGTGCATGACCATCACATCCATCGTCCGTAACAAGGCGGTCCTGCTGTCGCTGAAGGATGATGTCTTCAACACCCCTTCAGACTTTGCGGCCCTCATTCCAAACAAGCTGCAGTTTCAGGACCTGGAAGACATCCTCTGGCCCCTCGAGCAGATCAAGGAGGTCAGCAAACGTCTCCAGGCAGATGAGACGCCCACATTGCAGCATGTCATTCCGGACATGGCCAAGATTGCCATGATGTCCGCCTCTAGGATCAAGCTGTTCGCCGAATTTAAGGCTGCCACCAAGGCATTCATCAAGAAGTTCCAGGAGGAGATCAAAATCAGAGTTCCCGAGCTTGGCAGGAACGTGGACCTCTACCAGATTGCGCACTACCTGAACCCTACTCAGAAGGCCGTGTACCTCAGGACCAGGTCTCATGGTCACCTCTTCTACGAGTGCGAGCAGAGCATCAAGTTGCTCTTGGCCAACTTGGCCCCAGCCGCCCCACCATCCATTCAGATGCCGGAACCCGCTTGCCAAGATTTTGAAGGTTTTCTCCGAGAGCACCATGACCTTGATCTTATATTTACAATTCCAAAGCTCATGAAAAACTCCTCTCTTGTCAAATAAAAGTTCTTTCATGGTCAAAAAATAATTTATTTCGGAATTCGTTTTATTTCAGCGAAGAAAGGCGAATTTAAACGAATATTAGCGAATTATAGCAAATTAAAGCAAGGTTTTTTGTCGAAAACGAAGTTTTTGCGTTACATCGAAGTTGAGCGAAGATTATTCGCTAATATTCGTTATGGCGAATTGCGAATATTCGCTTCGCTTCGCCATTGCGAAGTGCTTTGCTTTGATACTATTCGCTATCGCGAAAGGCAGTTGGGGCACTTCGAAAATTCGCTTCGCACTTCGCTTCGCTCCAAAAAAGTGACATTCGTTATTGTCTGATCCCGATGGCTCGGTAGCCAAGGCCGTTTCTCATGCATCTCATTGTGCGTGGGTGTGCGTCCGTCAAGCTCATCAAACAGCGACAATCTGAATCACTATAAAACGCTCGTCGCATTGACACGCAGCCTCAGCAACAATTTCAAATATTTTTCACAGACAGACAAGCGCAGTCATCAAATTCCAACAGATAACTACGTAAACATTCAATCATTATACTTACCCATGTCTAAACGAATGAAATACTCTGCGAAGTTCAAACAGCAAGTTGTAAACTTTGCCGAAAAAAATAACAACTGTGCTGCCTCAAGAAAGTTTGGCGTAAATGAGAAACTCGTAAGAGATTGGAAGCGCAATACTACACAGCTAGCAGTGATGCCAAGAAAAAAATGTGCTAATAGAGGAAAAAGCTGCCAGTGGCCAGCACTTGAACAAGAACTTGCATGCTGGGTCGAGGAGCAACGAAAGTGTGGATTCGTGGTCACAAGAAATATAATTCGTCTGCGAGGTTTGGCTTGTGCCAAACAAAGCAAGATTACCGATTTCAAAGGAACTATAAGTTGGTGTTCACGATTTTTAAAGAGAAATGACCTTGTGCTACGACAAAGAACTAAACTTGGTCAGAAACTGCCTGAAGATTAAGAGGAAAAGATAACTCTCTTTCAATCCGTCGTAATCAAAATGAGAAAAAAAAGAACAATATGACTTATCGCAAATTGGAAATATGGACGAAACACCGGTATGGTTTGATATGCCTACATCGAAAACTGTATCTGCCAAAGGTGAAAAAACTGTTCTCGTGCGAACAACAGGCCACGAAAAGTCTAGATTCACTGTTGTTCTTTC
>JACCGJ010021470.1:0-20260 GCA_013407085.1 Atriophallophorus winterbourni | reverse complement strand
GTTCAACAAGTTATTCGAATTTTACAATAAACGTTCTTCAGTTAAATCTAACAAGTCATTATCTAGCAACCAGCATTCTAGTGTTTTAAATTTATCTAATCGACAACTTTCGCAAGCTGAACAAAGATTGTTGGAGAAGGGCTTGAATTTCTGCATAAGTAAGAGTTTTATGAAAGCTGAAGATCTTATCCCCTGTATCGAGGGATCATTAAATGCACTCCCCAACGAACAGGCAGACGCGGTAAGAAACTGTATCGCAGGTGTCATTAAAAACCAGGAACAAGGCGATGCAAACCTTGATTCACACGAAAGACAAGCACTTCTTACGCTGAAAAACCAAGATGACAAATTATAGCCATTTAAGGTGACAAAGGTAAGGAGTAGTAACAGTAAATTTTGAACAGAATGCGACCTACTTAGACAAGGTGCAGTACACTGTATGCGAGGGGGGGCCCTTATGAAACGGATAGAATAATGGAAAAATGAACAAGGTAATGAATAACTGCAAAAACCGGTCCGTCTCTAGGTATTTGCGTGGCGTAAGGAGAGTTTGGGAAAGGGATGTGGTATAACCTGTATCACAAGTCTACACTCTAACTCCTAGGTTTCTACGGACTTTTCCTACCTAAAATACATTAAAGAAGGATTCCTGTAAGACCTATCGTCGACGGTATCGGATCACCTGTCGCACGAGTTAGCAGGAACCATTGGCTTATTTGTTGAAACCTTTAGTCGGCAATACAGCCTCGTTCATCAAGAACGCATATGACTTTGCAGCACGCTTAAAGTCGGTAACAATAGATGACGATGAAATAATGGTTAGCTTTGACGTGAGCGCTTTTTTCACCAACGTCGATACAACAAATGCGTTACAACTAGCTAGACGGGCTTTGGAAACTGATGCCAGTTTGTCAGATCGCACAAACTTGAGCGTCCAACAAATTATCAATGGTGTATCGATCTGCCTAAGCATGAACCACTTCGTATTTAATGAGCAATTATATAGACAAAGAGAAGGGTTGGCAATGGGTTCACCCATATCTCCAGTACTTGCGAACATGTATATGGAGCATTTCGAGAACAAAGCCCTTAATAATGAAGGGCTCAAGCCAAAATTATGGTGGCGCTATGTTGAGGACACATTTGTTATCATCAAGCGAGATCAGTTAGAGGCCTTCTTTAATTATTTAAATGAAATAGACCCATGTATTACTGTCACAAAGGAAGTGGAATCCTGCACAGGCACTCTTCCATTTTTAGACTGTTTAGCACAAAAAGTAGACGGGAAAATAAAAACTTCTGTCTATCGGAAACCTATCGATGCAGATGCTGTACTACGATACACTTCCGCTCATCCAAGACAGGTCTTCAGTTCCATAGCTTGTTCCATTTTCCATAAGATAGAACACCTGTGCAGCGACGAAAGGGAGCGAAAACAGGCGCAACGTGAAGCGAGCCAAAGGCTCACAGACCACGGTTATCCTAAAGGTTTTGTAAAACGCCAATTGATCAAGGTAAAATACCCATCCGAAAAATCGGAGAAACATTGGCGGGATACAGTTTGCATACCGTATGTAAAATGCACATCTGAAGCGATACATAGAATCTTGAACCAGGCGGCCATTACGCGTAACTTATAAGAAAGGGCAAACTAAGCCGCTCGGTTCTGATTTGCACCTCAAGGAATAAGACGCCTTACTAGCGTCGAACAGCATCTACAGAATCAACTGTAAGGACTGTTCGGGTTGTTTACAAGGGCAGGGACTCCAGCGGGAAATTCACACTAAGAATCGAAGAACACCGAAAGCGTGTCCGGGGACAGCCCCGGGATGCGAGGGAATATCAATCCCTTATTCGTGATTCCGCCTTGGCGGAGCACGTTTTAGATACGGGTCACAGTGTTGATCTAGACAATGTGGCAATATTGAGACGCGGTATTAAACCGTATAGCGAACGCCTACATGCGGAGGCGGTCGAAATTGCCAAGGCAGGTCGACTGGAGGTCAATAAGGTGGATGGGGCAGAAATCTCCACAATCTGGCGCTCAGCACTGATGCGAAAGTAAATAATTTTTATTCACCTTATACCTACTAGTTAATTAGATTTTGTTTTCTTCAAACAGCTTAACCTTAGCCCCGTTGGTTATGTACTTTTACGTATGTGGGCCGCTGTGTCAACTGACCTTGACCGTGTTCACTTGTATCAGATTGACGTGGATACACACTGTGTGGAAAATCGGCCACTGATCCTGGTCATTCCCACGAGACGTGACACACTGTAGTCGTACTATAGGCTGTTTAGCGGTAAGGTCAAATAAGTGGTGGTGGGTTGACTACTACTTAATCATGTTCCCTGTCCTGGACTATCACCTCTTGGTCCTGAAGAAGCTACTGTTTCAGAAGTGAAACCGTTACCCAAAACTATTCTAACCATTGCACACAAATTCCTTTGCATTATTAATCACGATCGGTCCCAAACATTCCAATCGATTGCATATTTGTGTAGCTTTCAAGCTGAGCACTTTTCAAATGAAGCGTGTGCCTGTCGAGCTGATTTATAAATTCTACCAAAATCGGGCGAGCGCTACTTACAATTGGGTTCCACCGGCCTACACGATGGACCCTTTTGACCTGGCAGTTAATTAGCCTTGTCATGCGCAAAACATCTTGAACCCTGGAACGATCCACTTTCCGCCATCATTTGCTTTTGCGAATCAGCGGCTCTTCCCTATTTAGAATGAACACAGTGAGTGTTGGCCTCGATTCCACCATTCTATTGGGTCAAGCAAGCTTACTAACTTTCTCAGCCAGGGCATTTGCCTTTCTAAAGCAACGTATTTAGATTGCTCCGTATGACTTTTAATTGCGATGGGTTAATTATTTCTGCGGAACATACACAAGATAGATTTTTACTTTTGTCATATATTATTTATTTCAATGGAGGCACAGTGTCTTTTAAATTCGTGAAATACTAGTGAGAAACATGGTTTTGTTTGTAGTGAACTGCAATGGCTTACGCAGTGTACCATAACAAGAACATGTAAAGTTTGGCATTTGATATTTTTTACAGTAGAAGATGCAAAAAGCATGTGTAAACTGCTTTGAGTTACGTTGTTCATCAGAAAGCATAATTTATCAACGTTTATTTCTATTTTCTTATGGCGGACCACAACCCGTTTAGCCTTCAGCTTCTGTAGTAAATACATAGTTTTTATCTTTCCATTTTGTATATAAACATTTGACCTTTTATATTCATTCGTTTTCAACATTGTTTGTTTTATTAGGATTATTGTTTATAAAATACACTTTTCGGCTGTTAATACAATCTTGAATTATTGAATTTTATATTCTGGTGTGATCACGAAATTTGTATGCGTTGCTTTGTGAAGGAATTGGGGTTTTCGATTTCTTCAATATTTTAGCACATTCTGCACCTTGGATTCCATCTCACTAATTTTCCTATTTGAATTCATTACGCTATTTTTGGACCTCATTCGATTTTTAGTTGGACATTTTCTCTTGTTTCTCTTGGTGAGTGTAAATGACGAAATTTTTGTGTAAAATTCCTTATTATTATTTGTTTGAACAATCGGATTCTTCTTAATTCTCAACAATTTTATCATACATTGTTTTTGTTTACACATTTTCCTTATGCACTTGTATACCATGTTTTGTTTTACTGAAGTAATTTATATTGCTCGGCTGCCATTAAAATTCCACATATTTTGCTCGTGGTATTTGAAGAAAACAGAGACGATTGTTCACCATTGTATTGGTAATTTTATTCCTTCGCATTTATCGTTTGGCAGTCTATCTTGTCAGCATTGGCTGAATTTATTGTTGTCATTTGGGAACTTTGAGCATTTTTGGCACATATCATTTGTACAACCCGGTACAGTTGAAGTTTGTCTAATGTTGTTGTCTAATAATATTGTCAATAGAACCGTAGAAAACTCGAATCATTGTGGTTCTGAATTTTCGAACTGAGAAACGGGTGGACTACGCGGTAAAGAGCGACTTTAGTCGTTGCAGATCTCAACTCGGATTGTTCAATTTGGAGAAACAGAAAATTGAATTGCTCATTTGAAAACGGTCAATTTGGATAGTCTGCCTATTTGAACAAGAATCAACTTGGATCTTCGTGCCGCAATTCTTTTTTTTCAAACTTCGTGACGTCCCCTGTTTTTCTTTTTTATATCTTCGTTTTTGCATTAATTGATAATGCCTAAAAAATCGAAACGGTTGATCCCTACTGAGAAACATATTGATAGTGAATTGATTGACACTGCTGGTTCCGCCTCAAATAGCTCTTGCTTGTCGCCTTTAGGTAGTTGTAATTTAGAACCTTAACCCGAACAGGCTATGCGGGATTTACAGCAGGATTTAGTAGTAGTGAAGGAAATGATAGCTCGGTTGTGCCGATCCAACGACAATCCGGTGGCTAATTTTCCTGTCGCTGATCGTCAACTTGAATCGGAAGTGGGCAAAGCGCCACAGAGAATCGTGAACGATTCTGCTTCACTTCCAAAGGTTGAATTATCATCATTTGATGGTAATCCAGTGGACTACTGGAAATTTATAAGGCAGTTTGAATGCCATGTGGAATCAAAAACTACTGATTCTGGTCAGCTTCTATTGTACCTCACATATTATTGCCGAGGTAAAGCTCGAAATGCGATTGACGCTTGCGTGATGTTGCCGCCTGAAGAAGGTTATGAAAGAGCACGCAGCATTCTAAAGGAAATGTTTGGCCTACCTCATGTTGTTGCACGCTCGTTATTGAACGAGATGTTGAGTGAAGCAACACGGGTAAGAAACACTTCCGATAGTCTGTCAAACCTCGCCTCAAGGATGGAAAACTGCCAAATTGCTTCGAAGCAAATGGGTTGTGAAGCAGATTTGAATTCTGTAACCACTTGGAAGGCGTTGTTAAGTGTCTACCTGTCGCCTTACAGCATCAGTGGGCTGATGCGGCGGATCAACTCAGCATGGATGGCCATGGAGTCACATTTGAGCACCTGACACAATTTGTGTCACGGCGTGCACGTATCGCAAGGAGCAGGTTTGGGCAGATGCTTGAAACAACTAGCTCAAACACGCATCATAAATCACCTCGTGCATACCCAAATGCGAGGAGTGGTTTCCAAACCACTGAGAAGAGAAATGTTTTTGTTACCACAAGTGATGTAAGGCTTAGCATGAAATGTTGCATTTGCCAGGCATCTCATGAGTTACAAAATTGTCCGAAATTTATTGAATCGGATGTCAAATCGCGCTGGGAAATCGCCAAACGTAACTCTGTTTGTTTCTCATGTCTGCGACCGTCACATGGCGCTGTGTCATGTAAATACAAGCCGTGGTGCACTGCCGAAAATTGCGGTAAACGACACCACACACTTCTACACTACAACCACGCTGCAGAGAAACCGTCCACGAATATTCACTGCAGTCATGCGGCATTCAGTGCAAAGGTGTTCTTAGGTTCTGTACCCATCAAGATCGAGACTCCAAATGGGCTTATAAATGCAGTTGCCTTCTTGGATAGTGGTTCTGATACCACTTTGATTCTTAATGACTTCGTTGAACAGAACAGGATGCCTAAAAGTCCTGCGCAAGTTTCATTGACCACTTTGGGTCATCAGCGTAAACTTATTTGTTCTCGTTTGAAATTTTAAATACACTCGTTTGACGGCAGTCAAGTAATCCACGTCCCTGAGGCTAACACAGAAGAAAATTTGCCGCATGTATCACAATGTCCAATGATAGCCTTGAGTGAACGGCCTGCTCACTTAAAAAACGTTGACTTCCTTGATGTTAGTGATCAGCCTGTGACTGTGCTCATAGGCTGCGACGTCCCTGAAGCACATTGGGCGTTGGAACAGCGCTTAGGAGGCAGGCGCCGTCCATTTGCAACCAAAACGCTGTTGGGGTGGATTCTGCAAGGCCCAGCATGCCAAACTCCAAAGGATATCTTGTGTTTGAATTCTTCCTTGGAGCAAGGGTCCATTGATGAATGTGTCAACCGTCTGTACAATGCAGAATTTGCAGACATATCCGCTGAAGGAAATGAACGATCGCGCGATGACGAAGATGCATTGTCGCTCGTAAGAGGATCAAAAATTATCGACGGTCATTTTCAGGTACCGCTACCTTGGAAGCCTGATAGAAGCAAACTGACCACAAATTATTTGTCAGCGGAAAGGCGCTTAAGCTACTTGCGGTGTCGATTTGAACGTGATAGTGTTTTGTTCGAGCGTTACAGCAAGGTTATGGCACATCATCTGGAGATTGGTTATATCGAACCCGTTCTGAATAATGCCACGGAGAATATTGTTTGGTATTTGCCTCACCATCCGGTTTTCAATCCTAAGAAACCGGAAAAGCTGAGAGTAGTTTTTGATTGTGCGGCTAAACACAATGGTGTGTCATTGAATGATGTACTATTTCAAGGACCAAATCTGACAACAAATTTGATCGACGTATTGCTGCGCTTTCGATTACATGTATATGCTGTTGCTGCTGACATCAAAGAGATGTTCCTTCAAGTCAAAGTGCCAAACTATGATAGAGATGCACTTAGAATTCTCTGGTGGGAGGATAATGATATGCAGGGTTCCATTAAAAAATTTAAAATGACAGTTCATCCCTTCGGGGCAACGTCGTCCCCATTTTGCGCTACGTTTGCACTGCGTAAAACAGTCGAGGATTTCGGTCATTTATTTGAAGAACGAATTGGAAATTATGTTTCGAAAAATTTTTATGTTGATGATTGTTTAGGATCAGTGCCTACTCAGGAGGAAGCGAAGTCCTTGATAAGGCAGTTGTCATCATTGTTACGAATGGGAGGTTTTCGTTTGACAAAGTTGATTGCCAATGACCGTATCTTACTTGATGATGTGCCTGCGGATGACCGCGCACCCAACGTACGAGCCATTAGCCAAGATAAGCTACCGATGGGAAGAATGATGGGTGGTAAATGGGATGCAGCCACAGACGAATTTGCGTTTGATCTGAAACTTGCAAAACGCCCAACAACGAAACGAAGTTTATTGTCAGTAGTCAGTGGGTTGTATGATCCACTTGGATTGATGAGTCCTTGGATTTTCCCTGGAAAGGAATCGCTGCAACGTTGTTGCAGAAAACCTTTGGGTTGGGACGAACCGATGTGTGATGATCTTCAGCTAGTGTGCGACCAGTGGATCAACAGCATGCATTCGTTCAAAGAGATTTGTGTTCCACGACGCATTTGCGAAGTAAATGAAGGTATGACGTCCTCAAATCTACACGTCTTCAGTGATGCCTCGGAATCTGGCCATGGCGCCGTTGCATACGAAATTTCATGTAGTGATTCAGTCATGTCGCCGGTTCGTCTCCTGTTTTCGGAATCTCGAGTGAATCCTCTGAAAACGGTATCCATTCCTGGGTTAAAATTGTCTGCAGCGGTTTTTGCGGTACGTATATATTTGACACTTAAATCCGCTTCTGGTGAACTAGTTAAAGACATGAACTTTTGGATTGATTCGATGACTGTTTTTATTATATTACCAATCGAACTAGTCGCTTCTTAACGTTTGTAGCGAATCGTTTGACGTTCATACACGAACACACGATACCATGCCAGTGGAGGCGTGTTGGTACCAGTTATATTCCAGCTGATTTGACCTCACGGGGTGCGATGGAGTTGTCTCAATTGGAATTTTGGTTAAACGGCCCTGACTTTCTGAGACAAACCATTGATACGTGGCCTGAAATTGTTAATCCGCAGCGCACCAAGCAAGCTGAATTCAAGCGTGTTAATTGTAACATTACGTTGAAGAATTCAGAACGAGGAATAGACAACATTCTTCGCCGATTTTCTAGTTGGAAACGACTTTTACGCTCCATTGCGTGGCTGGTCCGTTTCAAACGTTACATTGTTGTTATGTTTGGATATCATTCCGATAGATCCTTATCGGTGGGCAAACTTAGTTCTGATGAATTACAAAATGCCGAATCCGACGTTATCCGATTGAGGCAGCGGAATGCCTTCGGAGACATAGTGCTGAGTGAACCCTGCAAATTCAATTTTTCATCGTTGAGTAAATTACGCCCTTTTATTGATCAGACCGCTTGTTCCTTTTTTTCAGACGACATCAACTCCCTTTCTCTGTGTCCCAACGACTTGTTGCTGAATCGCTCAAATGATGGAATGCGTTCTGAAGAAGGGTTTGTTGACAGTTACAAGAGAAATTGGAAACAATCGCTGCACTTGGCGAACGTCTTTTGGAAGCGTTGGAAGTCAGAGTATCTACCACTGCTACAGACAAGACAGAAGTGGATCCATCGTAAACGTAATTTCCGCGTTGGGGATATCGTACTAGTGAACAATGTTGAAGCTCCGAAGCGTGCTTGGCCACTAGGTATTGTTGTGGATATTCACGTGAGCGAAGATAATTTAGTCAGGTCTGTTGTTGTTCGTACAAAGAATGGTTTGGTTACCCGCGATATACGGAAAATTTGTCTGCTGGAAGGATCTCAAGAAGACGAAGGCCCGGAGGTTGGCGCGGTGGCGCAAATAGGGCAAGCCAAACTTCTTAAAGGGTCAGGAGCAAAGCTGGAGGACGTGGTGAGTCTACGTTTGGCAAACGTTTTCTCTATAAAAAGCCACATATGTCCAGTGATAGCAATGCGATGTGGCGTGTGTGACTCGCCACTCAATAAAGTCATTTGCCGTTTGTCTTGCGTTTTTCGGGTTAAGATTGGAGTAGTTGGGTAGGGAGGCGAAACCAATCAGTTAGTTTCATTCAGAACACCAGGTTTAGAAGGAATTTGGCGGGAGGTGTAATTGACGAAAATTTTGTGTAAAATTCCTTCTTATTTTTTCTGTTTGAACAATTGAATTCTTCCTAATTCTCAACAATTTTATCTTACATTGTTTTTGTGTACACATTTTCTTTATGCACTTGTATACCCCGTTTTGTTTTACTGAAGTAATTTATATTGCTTGGCTGCCATTAAAATTCCACATATTTTGCTCGTGATATTTGGAGAAAACAGAGACGATTGTTCACCATTGTATTGGTAATTGTATTCCTTTGCGTTTATCATTTGGCAGTCTATCTTTTCAGCATTAGCTGAATCTATTGTTGTCATTTGGAAACTGTGAGCATTTTTGGCTCACATCGTTTTTACAAGCCAGTACAGTTGAGGTTTGTCTATTGTTGTTGTCTATTAATATTGTCAATGAAACCGTAGAAAACTCGAACTATTGTGGTTTTGAATTGTCGAACTAAGAAACGGGTGGACTACGCGTTAAACATCGACTTTAGTCGTTACAGTGAGGTCGTTTCATTCTTCTGCTATTTTGTGTAGTATAAACATTTTTGGTCATCTACGTATTGGTGAGCCCAAAAACCGGCATTTTTCATTTATGATAAATCCGTATTTAGCTATTTTGAGTTACCATTTGTCGGCAAACTCGTTTTTTTGACAACTGCAATATTTTCTTGCACAAAGCAACGCATATATTCACAAGCGATCACACATATTCCGTATTCAACGCGATCCAGATCAAATCTTTTTTTTCATCGATGATGGCTGATTCTCCATTCGGTTGAAGCAGTTGTTTTACAACAACACCGTAAAAGCACTGATATTTGTTTTGGACAATTTTAATCTGGTACGATAGTGACGCAGCATTTTTAGTAGTTAGCTAATTGCGATATAATTTGCCAAAATCAACTATCCTTCATCACTTGGAAGGGCAGGATTTTAACATTCTCTCAGATCACAACTCACAGGTTTTGCCTTGCATTCTAAACTTGATCATCATTTAGTACGTTAGAATCTAAAATTCGACTACATCTTTCAAATATTCGTTACGTCGAAGGAAAACAAAGTGGATCGCCTTATCCTACCTTATCCAGTCAAGATATAAATGTTTTCTTCAGACACACCATTCGATCTCTTTATTTTCGAGAAATGAGATAGACACAACATAGCCCGCTAAACGTCGATCCTCAAATTTGCAGCAAATCAAGTAAATAATCACCTTCACACTTCTGTCGCTGTCGCATTCGAAATTCACAAGAAAAACCCAGCCGCTGGCATTCATGATCGAACTGCAATAAGCATTTTTCTTAACGTTAGGCTGACTAATGACCTTACGGACATTTCGAGCTTACGTCTTTCATTTTAACTCTAACAAGCGCTCCGGTGGGAAAGCATTCAAGTTATTAGCATTCTTTATGCACAAACATTTGGCCGTGTATAATAATTTGTTTTGTGCAATGCTTGCTTCATTCTAATTATTGATAATATAATAAATTTGACAGGAATTTATCATTTCGAACTCTCGAAATTTGTCTTCCGTCGTGATCCTGAAGTTTATATATGTTGCATCGTGCGGGAATTGTGATTAACGGATATTCAAAAATTCGCAGCGCAAGAATTTGTTGCACAATGCTATACTAAATTTTATATCTGTTCTTTGTTACAGATTTATCAAACTTCTACAATAATTGAAAAAACATTTAACCAGTCAACATGTGTTTAAGCTATGATTTCTCGGACGTTATATTGTTTGGTGTAGCATAGTTACAGCCGTAGTAGGAGAAAAATCCAAACTTCACTTCATTTGGATTTCTATATTTAGTCACAATTATTTCTTTACACTGAAAATAAACATCAAGCTGTTTTCGGCTAATATATTTTCCACGAAAATTAAATTGTATTAATTCCATTTTTGTTCGGTTAGCAATCCTGTGAATAGGTAAGGTTCATTTGCAGGATTTTGAACTCCGCAAATTTCGGAAATAATATAATACTGTTATACCATCGGTGAAATTTTAAATGTCAGTGTGCAATTTGGCTTCAATGGATTTACTTGGTTGAAAAAACATGCATCTACAACGTTTTATTCGTGTGAATAACAAGGGATTTTTCTGTCTTTTATTCTTTATATGAACCAACAATGTTTCTACTGTTAGATTGACCCTTCAGTGTTTACCACTATCCAGATCTACTTGAAAAAAAGTACTTGCCATCAATTTTATTTTATCATTCCCAACGAAATTCCAAGAATGCGAGGCCAAAATGGGTGACAATATTTTATTAGACCTCGTCAATTACTGCCAACTCTACACCATAGCATAACAACCAACCCCGGGCGGTTTATATATTTTTGCTTTATTTTCCCAGTTAAAATGAAACGATTTGCTGTTCGTTAGACCTGCGTCATCTGTTAGAAAATAGTTAATGGTTGTGTCAAATCTATCACTCATTGCAACTGCTCATAATTTTTTAGCGCAAAATCTGTCACGTTATATACCTCCGATGTGATATGGCCCCGAAATAATGAAAACTTACCTAGCTAATGCTCCATCCGTGCACATTGTGGGAAGTAACCAAACTATAAATTGAATGCTACAGCAGCCTGTATGCTTGCATGTTTAGCTAAAGCTTAACATAAAGACACAGAAGGCATCATTAGAGTCTGTGATCACAACACAGAACTTAAGTTTGCGATACAATTATTGAACAATCGCAGACAGTCAGAAAATCAAACCATTTTATAGGCAAATCAACAAACGCGAATGCTAGGCAACAAATATGCTCGACATTCATGAACAACGCTATCATCATCGAGGCAACACATTTTAAAACCGACAGTTAACGGCACATCTGACCAGAGCACAGTAAACAACCAGATAGTTACAAAGCTGAAGCTAACAGACGACATAGAATATCATTTAAATCACTTAGATTTGAAATTCAAATTACAGCACGCAGCCGTGCGAAGAATATTGAATGCAGTCTTATCCCTCAAGGATACTAATAAGTTAAAGATTGTTAAAACACGTCTCTAAACAGTTGCTTCAGATCCATGATAGGAGTTAGTTCCTATGTTTAACTTTAGAGTAGCAATGTCACAAAAGTTTGAAGCTGATGAACCACTCTTCCCAAAAAAAACAACTTTCCATACTAGTTCCCTGAAAGATTTCGACAGAAATGCTTAGATATATCTGTAGAAGCATATCATCTGTTAAATCGCAAAATCACACTAGAGGCAGACTCAGATCCACAATGCAAACTATTGCCATACGAAAATAATAAAGGAACAAATTCAACGAACAGTTCAAAAACACAATAGTCTCATTGTCGGTATGTCGGAAGAATAAACAGCTATCATAAACCGTCGCTACTAATTTAAAGTGATTCAAAGTTAAACGTTGTATTGGTCTCAAAAGCATTTAGCTTAACAATAACTGTAACGACTAAAGTCGATGTATAACGCGTAGTCCACCCGTTTCTTATTTGGACAATTCAAAACGAAAATTCGAGTTTTCTACGGTTCTATTAACAATATTAATAGACAATAACAATGGACAAACCTCAACTGTACCGGGTTGTACAAATGAAGTGAGCCAAAAATGCTCAAAGTTTCCAAATGACAACAATGAATTCAGCCAATGCTGACAAGATAGAATGCCAAATGATAAATGCAAAGGAATACAATTACCAATACAATGGCGAACAATCGTCTCTGTTTTCTCCAAATATCACAAATAAAATATGTGGAATTTTAATGGCACGCAAGCAATATAAATTACTCCAGTAAAACAAAATGGGGTATACAAGTGCATAAGGAAAATGTGTACACAAAAACAATGTAAGATAAAATTGTTGAGAATTAAGAAAAATCCAATTGTTCAAACAGAAAAAAGGAAGGAATTTTACACAAAAATTTCGTCAAAAACAATAACCATAGGATGGAGTTATGAGGTATATACAATAAAAAAGAAGAAGAACAGGAAAACTCATGTAGTGTGAATCGTTTCAAAATTTCGGTTGTCTCTCAAGTATTTGTCCAAATTAGCTTCAAAAATATCCAGGTTGGCTGAGTGTGTAACAGTGGAGGGGAGGGTGTTCCATGTGAAACTTACACGTACCACCATACGAATATATTCGACAGTTCAGTCTTGAAGTAGGAATAAGCACTGTAAGTTCATGCTTCCGACTGGCACGTCGTCATTTACATAAGCCACCGATGAAAAGAATGCTGGGTGTTAAATGGGATGCAGCCACAGACGAATTTGCGTTTGATCTGAAACTTGCAAAACGCCCAACAACGAAACGAAGTTTATTGTCAGTAGTCAGTGGGTTGTATGATCCACTTAGCTTGATGAGTCCTTGGATTTTCCCTGCAAAGGAATCGCTACAACATTGTTGCAGAAAACCTTTGGGTTGGGACGAACCGATGTGTGATGATCTTCAGCTAGTGTGCTACAAGTGGATCAACAGCATGCATTAGATCAAAGAGTTACGTGTTCCACGACGTATTTGCGAATCCCATTTGGAGTCTCGATCTTGATGGGTACAGAACCCAAGAACACTTTGGCACTGAATACTGCATGGCTGCGGTGAATATTCGTGGACAGTTTCTCTGCAGCGTGGTTGTAGTGTAGAAGTGTGTGGTGTCGTTTATCGCAATTTTCGGCAGTGCACCACGGCTTGTATTTACATGACACAGCCCATGTTACGGTCGCAGACATAAGAAACAAACAGAGTTACGTTTGGCGATTTCCCAGCGCGATTTGACATCCGATTCAATAAATTTCGGACAATTTTGTAACTCATGAGATGCCTGGCAAATGCAACATTTCATGCTAGGCCTTACATCACTTGTGGTGACAAAAACATTCCTTTTCTCAGTGGTTTGGAAACCACTCCTCGCATTTGGGTATGCACGAGGTGATTGCTGATGCGTGTTTGAGCTAGTTGTTTCAAGCAGCTGCCCAAGCATGCTCCTTGCGATACGTGCACGCCGTGACACAAATTGTGTCAGGTGCTCAAATGTGACTCCATGGCCATCCATGCTGAGTTGATCCGCGGCATCAGCCCACTGATGCTGTAAGGCGACAGGTAGACACTTAACAACGCCTTCCAAGGTGGTTACAGAATTCAAATCTGCTTCACAACCCATTTGCTTCAAAGCAATTTGGCAGTTTCCATCCTTAAGGCGAGGTTTGACAGACTATCGGAGGTGTTTCTTACCCGTGTTGCTTCACTCAACATCTCGTTCAATAACGAGCGTGCAACAACATGAGGTAGGCCGAACATTTCCTTTAAAATGCTGCGTGCTCTTTCATAACCCTCTTCAGGCGGCAACATAACGCAAGCGTCAATCGCATTTCGAGCTTTACCTCGGCAATAATATGTGAGGTACAATAGAAGCTGACCAGAATCAGTAGTTTTTGATTCCACATGGCATTCAAACTGCCTTATAAACTTCCAGTAGTCCACTGGATTGCCATCAAATGATGATAATTCAACCTTTGGAAGTGAAGCAGAATCTTTCACGATTCTCTTTGGCGCTTTGCTCACTTCCGATTCAGGTTGACGATCAGCGACGGGAAAACTGGCCACCGGATTGTCGTTGGATCGGCACGACTGAGCTAACATTTCTTTCACTACTACTAAGTCCTGCTGTAAATCCCGCATAGCCTGTTCGGGTTTAGGTTCTAAATTACAACTACCTAAAGGCGACAAGCAAGAGCTATGTGAGGCAGAACCAGCAGTGTCATTAAATTAACTATCAATATGTTTCCCAGTAGGGATCAACCGTTTCGATTTTTTAGGCATTATCAATTAATGCAAAAACGAAGATATAAAAAAAGAAAAACAGGGGACGTCACCAAGTTTGAAACGAAATAGAATTGCTGCACGAAGATCCAAGTTGATCCTTGTTCAAATAGGCAGACGATCCAAATTGACCGTTTCCAAATGAGCAATTCAATTTTCTGTTTCTCCAAATAGAACAATCCGAGTTGAGAACTGTAACGACTAAAGTCGTTGTTTAACGCGTAGTCCACCCGTTTCTTAGTTCAAAAATTCAAAACAATGATTTGAGTTTTCTACGGTTCTATTAACAAGATTAATAGACAATAACAATAGACAAACCTCAACTGTACCGGGTTGTACAAATGATGTGAGCCAAAAATGCTCAAAGTTTCCAAATGACAACAATAAATTCAGACAATGCTGACAAGATAGACTGCCAAATGATAAATGCAAAGGAATAAAATTACCAATACAATGGTGAACAATCGTCTCTGTTTTCTCCAAATACCACGAGCAAAATATGTGGAAGCAGCCAAGCAATATAAATTACTTCAGTAAAACAAAACGGGGTATATAAGTGCATAAGGAAAATGTGTACACAAAAACAATGTAAGATAAAATTGTTGAGAATTAAGAAGAATCCAATTGTTCAAACAGAAAAAGGAAGGAATTTTACACAAAACGTTCGTCATTTACAATAACCATAGGATGGAGTTATGAGGTATATACAATGAAAAAGAAGAAGAACAGGGAAACTCATGTAGTGTAAATCGTTCCAAAATTTGGGTTGTCTCTCAAGTATTTGTCCAAATTAGCTTTAAAATATCCAGGTTTGGCTGAGTTGTAACAGTGGAGAGGAAGGGGGGTTGCCATGTGAAACTTCACGTACAGCATACGAATATCTCGACAGTTCAGTCATTGAAGTGGGAATAAGCATGTAATTCATGTGTCCGACTGGCCGTGTGGCGATGTGTGAAAATTTGGAAAGGGATGGTTTAGGGGTCGTGCATAAAATTGTACATCAGTATGAGGTCACCTCTTAGTCGACGACAGCGAAAGTCGAAAAGATTGAGACTCCTCAAAAGGTCTTCATGCGGTTTAGCAGCTAGTCCGGGTACAAGCTCTGTGGTTCGGTATTAAATACGCTGCAGAAGATTGATGTTTTTCTGAATCCAGTGTGACCATGCCTGAACAGCGTACTCCATCGCTGGTCTCAGATAGGTGTGCATGATACGGGGCACTGACTGATTCGAGAATCTGCCGAAAATTCGTTTCAATAACGCCAATACTTGTGACGCCTTTTTGTATACCGCTTCGCACTGCAGTGAAGTCTTCAGACTTAAACTGGTTCAAACAAACCCCAAGGTCCTTCGCTCTGCAGAATTGTCCAACTAGTTGGTGGACCCCAAGAGTGTATATGTAATTCCAAGTCTGTTCCAATTTTAACACCTTGCACGTTTGGAGTTGAAGGGTCGTTCGTTTAACCCAGAGACCAATCGTGCAATGTGTTAGAAATTCTGCAAAGTTGTTTCATCACATTCATCATTTGTTCGTAGGATGCTTGCTCCAAAGCGTTATATCGTCTGCCAAGAACATAAATCTTGCATTCAACGGCTCAGGAATTCGTTTGCGTAGTTCAAAACAAAATCAAATCCGAGGACCGAACCCAAGCACCCGCTTGTAATTTTAAATGATTTAGATAAGGCGCGGCCGTCCACAATGACTTGACAGTACTGTCGCGTAAATAGAATTTTTAGCCGAACAGGAATTTTACTTTATCCCGTGGCAATCAAGTTTCTGGATGAAAATACTATGATTGACGCGGTCGAAAGCCTTTGACATGTCTAAAAAGCATGCGTGGATGGAGTAACCATTGTCCACACACTCAGTCCAGTCGTTTAAGGTGAGCAAGAGGTTAGATAGAAATGAGTGATGTTTCCTGAAACCGTGCTGTTCAGTCGCAAGCAGTCTATTGTTTTCGAGGTGATGGGTGATCTTTTCCGCTACTAAACTCTCTAGCACTTTAGAAATACTGGCAACAACGTAACTGGTCTATAGTTCGCAGCGTCAGATCGACTCCCGCCCTTGTAGATTGGTGTGATGATACCAGATTTCCATTCCGCGGGAACGATACTATTTTCGAGCGAAATTTGGAATAATGTGCTGAGTGGACCACACAATGAGGATGCGCATCGTTTGAGGATAAAAGGAGTGATTCCATCTGCTCCTGGTGACTTTGCGTTATTCAAACGACGAAGTCTTAGCATGACACACTCATTGTTTATTGAGATTTCATTTAGTATTTCATTGGAAAAGCCGATCGAATGCGGCGTAAGATGCACTGATTCCTTGGGGCAAAAAACTTTGCAGTAGTAACCTGCAAGAACTTCGGCAGCCTCGAACGCAGTCGTAGTTAGACCATGCGGTGTGCGTATTGCTGAGATTCCTAACTTAATTTTTGATGTAGTGTTAACGATCTGGTACAGGACTTTGGGGTTCCGCTCCATCATGGTCAGTAGTCTTGCCTGATGAGACTGCTTATCCTCGGTGATAAGAGAGGTGACCTTGTTCCTCAACAGACGATATGTTTCCCAATTATCTGGTATCGGATTCTGGACATAGTTTCTCCATGCATCATTGCGTATCTTACTCCACTTCCTTGTGCGGCTTTTCAACGTCAAGGTTAATCGTTTTTTCGCTGTCTTTGGCACAAATCTGGAATTTAAGTTTATTTCATCACACAAATTCTCCATGAAGATTACCCAAGAACGATGCACGTCCGTGGTGTCTGGTTTCCAGTCAGAAATCGTTCGGAAACCATTGTGAAGACTTCCAATATCCAGTTGTAGTTTTGTTTTGTTGATGTCATTCATTCTCTCAGCTTGACAAACATAATCGAATGAGAGGACCAGGTGGTCGTTAGAACCCAATGGAGTTCCGTAGACGAGATTTTCGACGGCGTGTTCCTTACTAGTTAGTATTGGATCCAGGACGGATGGCATGTTACCATCTCTATATCTAGTGTTATCAAATACGTGGTTATGAAAAGGAATATCAAAGATCAGTTCTTGAAACGCATCGTCGAGCGAATTCGTCGAAAGAGCCTTTTTCTTCATCGAGTTTGGAAGGTTGAAGTCTTCCATGAACAGGAGTGGCGTTTGAAATCTGGCAGCCAGGAGTTGAATTTTCTGGAGTAGTTCAACATTGTGCGCGTCACTTGCGCTTGGAGCCCGATAAATCACACCAACAAGCAATCATCTCCAGTTGTCAGCTTTATTGAGCACCACAGAGTATGCTGAACACGTAGGTCAATATCGTCAATTTCTCTGCAGGATAACTGTTGGTTGTAGTAAAGTGCTACGCCACCGCCGCGTCCCATACGGTCTTGACGGAGAAGAGACATTCCTTTCAATGCCAATTCATTGTCTTATAAATGAGGTTCAAACCATGTTTCGGCAATTGCAACTAAGTCCGGTGAGTGCTGTGTACATACGGTATCAAGCTCCTGTATTTTGTTTCTCAGACACTGCGCATTTGTATAGAGACACTTTATGGTTTTATGGATTAACAATGATGGACAATGTGAAAGACTAGTTTCAGTTCCAAGCTGTGATATTTTTGGCAAAGATTGAGGGTTAGAATGCTTAAATTCAATCCGGTTCACAGTATACAGCTGAGGCGTTGAAGTCGTTTCTAATTTTCCGACTCGACATGAGTTGGATACAGATCGTTTTTTGGAGAGCTAATTGAAATAACTTGACTTGCGCTCGTGAATGATATATTGTCTGCAGGATCTAGTTTATTTGTTTTCGGAGCACTCATTCTGACACCACTTGGTAGCTTGCGACTTTTTTGAGTCCATTGTGCTCGAATTAAATCAGCCATATTGTTAGTCAGGAAGGTGATTTTAAGCGATCGGGGTCCATCCACTTTGTATTGGATGGACTTGGGTATCATGAACGTATCTATTGAGACAGTTTTATTTACATCGATAGTTTCGGATATAAACTTTCATTGTTGTCGGTCGTTTTTTCCTGTTTGATTAGGTGCTAGATTTTCAGCACACTCAGGAACACCAAGCAGTACTAAACTTCATGAACTTTTTGTTGATACCTGATCGGACGCTTTTGATTTTCGTTCCTACCATGGGAGATCGGCGAAAATACGGATTTTCGAGCCAACAACACTCTTTAATACGTATGAGTCTAATAGTATGTTTTCCAGGTCGTTTTCGTTCTCCAATATCACCTTGAGTAATCTCAGATCACCCTGATGGGGTGATTTCGGGTGTCTACCTAAACGAACTATAGCTGAGGGTTTAATGAGAAATAGGTTTATCATGTCACACAATCTGCTCCATTCGGCTAAATCGTGCTTTTTCCTGTCGCCGAACAGTGCATCTTCTGTTTCAGGAACGTTGGTGCAAATTACGCTGAGACTATGGGTCTTCTTCATTTAACCACCAGCAAGTTGCAACGGTGCTGGTCAATCAGGCGTCTCACTGTTGACTGTATTCCTTTTCCTCTCTACATTCACAGCAGATGCTGTCTTACGCGAATTAGTAACAAAATCATCTCTATGGCTCTTTAGTTGTCGCATTGGATCACCACTAATCACCGAAGATGCACTACTAACCAAAGTTGACTTTTGTGGTATTTTATCGGCGTTTGCTCTATCGCTGATTTCCGCTACGGGCGAAGATGTATGCAAAACCTGTTCATTCGCGATTATAGCAATTTCAAATGGCTGTAGACTCGGCTGTAGAGCGAACATTCGGTTTTCAATTTTGTATTCAAAATCTTTAGATTTCTCTAAATCGAGAGCTGATATTGTCCTACAAACGGTGTCTTTAGTGTTGTGGCGAACGCCTTCATTCGATTGTCTACAGTTAATACAAACAAAACAAACAGATGAATGTTTCTCGTCGTTCACAAGACGCACACAGTCATCAGTCAAATTGTTCTCACATGACGCGTGTTGACGGAACCCGCAAAAAGTACATTTAACTGAAACGCTATCAACGCTTACCGGGGTTAGACATGTGATGCAGAGGTCACACGGATCCCGTGTCGCGGTCACAGCTAGATCGATCGATTTGTTTGTTTAGGCGGTGGACCTCAATACACGTTCGCACATGTTCGTCGGCTGCGTAGGGCTTGCCGGTTGATCGATAACTGGTGTTTTGCGAGTTGAGTGAGCTGCCAGTGGTTGCTGGCGTGGTTTCGGCATTGAACTAATAATTCGCAATAACTCGGTGATTACAGAAGATAGAATATGGAGCAAGGTGTCATAACCTGTAGCTCAATGTGATGTTTCTAATGATAGCAAAATCCACAGGGTAGCTTGTTCTGCGAAAATCTTTGTACGCGTGAACAAATTGGCCTTTTCCGTCAAAAAAGGTAACTTTGCTATAGTTCGACTTGAGCGATCGAAAAGTATGAAATCTGATAGGCGTCGTCGAGTGGTAGACAGAATACTTTAAACAGTATAGATCCGAGCGGATGCAACGAAGATATGGACAAAAATGTCAGAGCAACGAAAAATGCGACCGCACGCGGAATGATATTCCACTCGACAAGTATATTTTGAGGCAGTAAAAAATATTTCGCACTAATTCAGAGATTTTTCCACAAACGATTCACGTATGAAAACGTTGTGCT